>OVAN01014267.1:148-12171 GCA_900406275.1 Anastatica hierochuntica | reverse complement strand
GGATTGTGTTATTAATAGGAAACGGGTTTTACAAATTTAAAACTCCAACACAAGGGTGACCCCAGAGGATGGCCAAAGCCGTTAGCCAAAGTGGAGCACGAGAAGTATGTACCCATGACCTGGCCCGATATGTCGAGCATGATGATATCTCCGGTTGAGATAGTGACCGATCTAGGACATTTGATCGAAAAAGTCATGTGGCTGAAAAGATGCGGGTCCCCCAGTACAAGAGAGACACATCTAAGTGGTGAGATTTTCACCACGACCATGGCCACCTAATTCAGGATATTTTCCAGTTAAGGTTCGAAGTGAATGAGTTGCTCAGGAAGGGATACCTACGAGAGTTCCTCTCAGAGAAAGCAAGGACGCTCATTCATGAACTTACCAAGAATGAAGTTCCCATGGAGCTAAAACCTGATTCGCCAAGGCACGATTATGACGTCAACTTCATCACTGGAGGATCAGAAGTAAGCGGGGTGACAATCTCTACTGCCAAGAGAAGTACTCGCGCTGCCAAGAGAAGCACTCACGCTGCCAAGATCAACCATAGAGTATATGTCATGGTGGTTAGCAGAGAGCGCGAAGATGGCCCTGACATAATAAGCTTCACCGCTGATACTGGAGGAGAAGTGATAACTCCGAACCATGATGCCCTGGTGATCTCACTAAAAGTTGCGAACTGTCTCATGAGGCGAATCCTTATCGGCAATGGCAGCTCAACTAACATCATCTTTACCAATGCCTTTGAGGGTTTGGGACTAAACGAGGAAGAGATCACCAGAAAGTCCACTTATCTAGTCGGATTCAGTGTCAAAGTAAAGCAGATTATGGGAGAAGTAATCTTACCAGTATATGCTGGAGGTGTCAACCAAAGAACCAAATTCCTCATCATAGATTGCTCCTTGGCGTACAACGCAATAATGGGGAGACCCTGGATACATGAAATGAAGGTTGTTCCATCAACTCTACATCAATCCTTGAAATTTCTAACACCTTGGGCAATAAGGGAGATCATAGGAGATCAGGAACGTGCCCGCTTGTGCTACCATACAACCCTTAGAGCCATTGCTCCAAAGCCCTACTCGATGGCCACCTCTATGTAGATCTCTGCCAAGCCATGGCACAAAGAAAGCAGCCCTCAAAGAATACTACCGCACACCGGACAGGGGGCAAGGCCGCAGGCAAGAGACGAGCCTGACGGGAGCACAGGGGTACGAAATGACGGAACATCTGGAATGCCATCCACAGCTGGAATACCTCTTTTAATCAAGAAAGCGTTGGCGAAAAGCCTTGGCGCTTCTTCTCAGCCATGAGATGGCCATCGTTTTTCTTAGAATTTAATTATGTAATAAAAGCTCCCGCTATTTTTTGACGAAAGAAACTGCGGGTCTTGAAATACATTCTTGAAAGAAAAGAAAAACGATTTCCTTTGGAGAAAATATAATATCTTTGAAACACCCATTAGGAATCTACTAAGGCCTTATGCCAAAAAAAAATCCATATAATGCGACAAGATCCTAAAATCCATATCCTAAAATCCATGGTCGATCCTAAAATCCATGGTCGAAAGGCCATAGCAGAATGCGGACGAGATCCCAAAAACCATGGTTGAAAGGCCATGGCGAAATGCGGGCCAGATCCTAATGGTGGTAGATACAATGCATCAAAACTATGAGTTAGCAAAACTAATGGATATGTGCACCCCTGTCCATCCTAGTACGCGACTCATAGAAAAACTTAAAATAGGTCGGTAACAATAAAGCTAGCAAAAACTCTGACACAGCTTACCAATAAGTCTTCGGCCCAGGGACTAAATGTCCAAGGAGGCCTTGTGCCCAGAAGCAGGTGTGCCTACCTATCTTATGTATTAAAACATAGATCCCAATCGAGACTAAGGATTGTTAATTAAACGCTTATAAATTCGCGACTAATACGACATAAAATTAGCAGGACCTTAGCTCCCAGAAACCAGACTCTCGTAGTCTGACAGATTTGAACCTATGGTTCACTAAGGGCTTGATGCCCCACTCTTGGTTCAGACCATTACGGATCCATGTTTCTCTAAGGCCATTTGTCCCACGTTTTCTTTGAATGCAGGTTCAACGAAGAAAGACCATGGACCTACGAAAGCTACGGATATCTAGGCCCCAGTAGAGCAGCCAGAACCAACAGAACAGAGTGCTTCGGCTGCCCAGGGTCGAAAGCCCATGAATCTGGATGTCATGCCCAAAGAGCAAGAGAGCCCTAGAACTCAAAAGAGAACGCATGGAGCTAACTTCTGCGATTGACCTAACAGGACCGAACATCTGAAAGACGGATTCAGAATCCATAGTCTACACCTTCAAAAAAGAAGTATGGAGATGATCTAGCGCAAACAGCGCAAACCCATTCCTTGCAAAGACAATCGTTGGGGTTTACCAAGGCTATAATGTTGATTCGGCATCTCCTCAATAGAGCATGTATACCAAGATAATAGACTAAGAAGATGATCGAGCAATAGAAAGTCAAACGAGTGAAAAGCAGCGAGAAGAAGCCAAGCAGAAAATGAGGTAAAAGCCCCGAAAAGCCTATCAGGGTAAAAAACTCAGGTCTCGAAGACACGAAAATTTCGAGGCCAAACGACCTAAGAACGAGCTCAAAGGTGCAAAGATCCAAAAAGAAGTGTAATATATGGCGATGGACGAAACCAACGCATACAAATCAAGATGGCATTCGCTGATTCCTTTGTCCCTACAATAAAAAGCCATCAAGGATATCAGGACTTCTACCACTCGAAGAAATAACAAAGTTTTCCATGGCCTCCACTGGTGGGAATGATGTCCTTATAATAAGGCGATTGCTAGGGTCCCTTAAGATGACGAAGGAAAGGTCACCTAGAAAGGCATCTATATCTCGTATCCAAAGACGATGGCTACGGCGGTAGTCGGATAAGATACCCATGAACTAGAGCAAAGGCCAAGGCAAGGAATGGATCGAAGGAGTGGAAGCCAAGTCAGATGCAATAGAAGGCCATGGCGACAAGCTTTGATAATATATAAATGAAAGGCGAAGGAGCCCATGGATTTTATTACATCATCAGAAAAGTTCTTACAAAGGAATAATGACAAGCCAAGTACTACAAAGCGTCTTCTCAAAAGAATGAAAGCTATTACATTGGGTTTCATCGGTACATCTCTAACGACTAAGCTAAGGTAAGAAGCCATGCAAGGCCTTGAAGGACTTCTGCTGAAGCTAAGGGCGCCTCCCTTCCGTGGACCCAGAGTGCTTATTGACAAAAGTCAGATCCACCCCATGAGTTACATCAAGTATCCCCCTGGTAGATCAGATCATACCAGAATATAAATACCAAGGATGACCAACACGATAGGAGGAGATCACCAAAGTGAAAATATATTCGGATACCCATGGTAGCAGTCGCAGTAGTAATTCGCCATCGTTGCCTGTCTCGATGGAAGATCTTGAAGGTCGTTATTCCATCATCACAGATGTTAGGCACCTCCACGCCAATTCCGAAGCACCATGGGAGAATCAACATGAAGCGATGGCCTTGTCTCCGTATTCTGACATGGTCTTCACCCTTGGACGATGAAGGAAATCCCGAGGTGACCCTTGAACTAGGGGAAGTCCAAGAGACTCCCAAGCGATTCTAAAGCCAATCGTTTGGCGATCTCATCTCAAACCTGCAAACTAGAAGAGAAAACAATCAAGTTGCATTCTATAAAAATGGATGGCGAGATGTTAAAAGCCATACTTTAGCGAGCCCTACAAGATTTTCAAATAAATCAAATGGCTAAGGCATAGTGATTCGCCATGGAGATAAGAGAAAAGCGTTACCTTAGTACTAGAAATTGAAGCGGCAGAGACGCGAGCGACGTAAACTGTTGGAGATCTTTAGAATCAAAGGAGAAATGGTTAGAAACCGCTCAAAGATCTACAGAGAAGATCATCAACGGTAAAATACCTAAATCAAAATCGAAGATCTACTGCATCGCCTCAACGCAACCGCTACTAAGGGTAAAAGAAAGTCAGATCTACTGAAAATATGGTAAAGACTTACCGGAAAGAGCAGAGGAAGTGGTGGCCTTTCGAGAGGAAACCCTAATCTAACTTATAAGAGGCAAGCGAAAAAGTGAAATGACCAAGAAACATCATTTTCCCGCCTATATAACCCTAGCGGTAATGGGCCGGAGACAAAAAGAGAAGTTCGGATTATGCAATGGAGTTCAAGTCCAAGAGTTCATCAAAAGATGCGGCCCACCAAGCGCTAATGAGACTCACTAAAGATGAAGCCATAGCAGCGAAATCCATGGCGGGAGGTGCTCTTATTTTTATTATTTTTACAAAGTCGATTCCAAAACTAAGGTATGAACCGAAATCTCTTAAGACAGGATCTACTCTTCAAATTTGACACGTGGAAAATGAAGAGTGGGGGGCAACTGTTGGGGGTAATTTTATTCCCTTAGAGTCCAGCTATAGCATAGACTAAGAAGACATAAACAAACCCCCTAGTTGTAGGTGCTAACCAAGGCCATAGCCAAGGACATCATCGCCAAGCCGAGGTCATAGGCGAGGTAGGGCATATATCCCCTTAGTCGGTCTAAGATCTTAAGAGATAATGATAAATACGTTAATGAATTTAGGGAAATATTCTTTTTGTATGATAAGCTCGAATATAGAAGTTATCCATTGAATGTATTGAAATACTATAATTTGAAGGCTATAAATACAAAGGAACCCTAATTCAAGGATTCGATCGAAGACTTTGAAACACATACATATTGTATTCGACCTCTTTAATTCATCAATAAAGATGAATCATTTACATTAACTTTATCTCTCTTTCGCTCATCTCTTATTCAAAACCTTAAAAACCAACAACTCCCTTGTTCTTGTTCTTCTCAGGCCCGACCTTGAGCATAAGCCAGGTAAGCCACCAATTAGGGCAACCAACATTTTGTAAAATATTTTTGGACCACCAAAAAAACATTCATATGATAATAACTATATATATATATATATATATAGGGCTAGTAAACATCTTATACTAACGAAATGTTATTTTAAAATATTTCACATATCTTTAAGTGTATATAAAATTAATATATGTATAAAATAACTACTAATATATTTTTTTCGATTAGGGCCACCACTTTAGGACCGACCCTGATTCTTCTCCATCGAAGAATCACCAAAAAATCTCCAAACATACCAAAATATGCCTTCGTGATTGTTGGTTTAGAGTCAGGGTTTTCAAAATATTGAAATTTCTCTAGTGGGTTTAGGATCTATCAACCTTCTTTTTCTCATTTACAATGCATGAAGAATAACTTCTTTACTTATCACGTTAGTAGAGGTTTCCTAGGACAAAGCCAGTGAAGGAAAAGCAGCGGTTCTTAAGACACTCAAATTCCCTTGGGTGAAAAGAAGATCTCATTCTTCTTACACCCATAAGCATTATCTCAGAGCAATGTGTGGGGTAAAGCCGTTTTTGTCTTTAGCTACTAACCTTTTAATTTTGATTCATGTTGCGGGGAACATGTCGGGTTCAGAAGCCAATGTGTTTGCTGATTTCAGGAAGTTCAGGGAGGCCATGGCAACCAAGAGGGGATTCAGCAGCAAAGCAGCTTATGGGGAAGAAGTGCAGATCCTGGACACTCGGTCAACTGGGAGCAAGCGACAGGTGCATATTAAGGATGAGGTCTCTTCTTCCCAAATCAAGAAGCCAAAGACCGGTGTATCCACCCGGTCCTCCCTCCAGCCTAACGGCGGATTGAGCTTATCTGGTGATTTCAATGATGCCCTATATGAGCAGAAGGCCAAGGTGTTTCATTCAAGCATGGTTTCTATGGGAGATAGTGATTTGGTGGGTATTCTTTTCCACCTTCAAAGGGAAATGCTCAAGATAATTCTCCTACTCTTTCATTTTGTCACATTCATATTTTAATTGTGATGCAACTGACTCTTTTCCTTGATCCCAGATGGTCTCATTCATCCACCATGTCGAAGATCAAATTGCAAAGGAGAGTGTGAAAGGAGGACGAAAGCTGATTTTTAGGTTATTTGGAATTTATTTACTCATATTACCAAATCTTTGATGGCTGGAGAGATCTAATTCGAACAACAATCCTCATTTTATATTTTAATGTTATAACTTATTTAAGTTTTAAAATATGTGAATTAAATATTGAGGAAAAAAGAATGGAAGAAAGAGAAACACGGAGAGATTGGTTTGAGAATCTGATTTTTTTTTTAAATGTTATTTTAAATTTTTTTACAAAGTGTTTTTCTTTTTAACTTCATTTACAAAGTGTTTCTGAACAAGAAAATTTGTGAAGAAACTAGGTAGATACTCGCGCAACGCTGCGAGACTGTTTTTGTAATTGTTTTGTATGTTTTTTATAGTGTTTAGATTTTTTTTACTATTATCGTAAAAAAAACACTTTTTATTATCAATTTATAATCTATACTATTATTAAATGAGAATCAAAAGCTGACGTGACGCTCATACAGAAGCTGAATTTGACGTGGCATCGCGAGAAAGTTTGTTGGAAAATAGTAAAAAATAGATGTTAAAATCGGTCCAGCTGACGTGGAGCAATCTGGTGCGTACGTTTTCTTTGTTAAAATCGGTACTCATAGTGGTTGTTGTTGTAAAATTATTTTCTAGCTGTTTTACAAATTCTTCTATATTAATTTCTTTTTCGAAATTCATACTGTGGTGAATTATTTTTATTTGCATTAATTTGTTTAGTTAATTATGTAATTGGTTTTATATCATAAAAATGAAACGTCTGGTGAATTAAAATTTATTTTTATTTATGGGCTACAAATAAGTTCTTTATTCAAGTGTTTATTTCCTTTTTCTTGAGAAAATCCCTTAAATTGCATGATTTTTGGTTTCTCACCCACATCTAGCACACGTCCCTGAAGTTTTCTACCTCTAGCATTTTTCATTAATACAGTGACTATTTTTAGGAAGACTTTTTTAAAATTTTAACAATTAGGAAACTTCTCATGAACCTCTGTCAAAGTTCCTAAAATTAAAAAGCATATCTATAGTTTCAGAAATACGTTCCTAATATTTAAGAAAAATATCTAAAGTTTCAGAAATAGTTTCGTAAAAATGGTTGATCTGGAAACTTAGATCATGTGTGCTAGATTTGGCAAAAAAACTTAATTTAGTGATAAATATGAGAATTGCTCTTATTTCTTTTCTAAAGTACGAGTTCAATAGGATGTACATTAGGAAAGCTGCATTTTTTTGTTAACTCTCTGTATTTTCATTTTACAATAATTTATTATTTATTTTGTGTTTTCTTTTTGTATTTTAATTGTCGTGTAAGACTAATTTTTTCGTGGAAGTAGGGGATTTTTTCTCCTAATTTTTGTTGGTTTTTTCTCCTAATTTTGGTAGGAGAATCTACACCGACGTATTTCGATAGCGGTAAAAAAATATTATGAGAAAGGTTTGTTTCATTATTTGCTGTTATTTTCATTTTCTTGTGGTTTTCGTCTATTTATCTAAGTTACCAAAATGATCGATTTATGTTTCTTTTTATTATTCTTATTTTTACTAGATATAAAATCATTTTGTCTAACATGTTACAAAAACCATAAAATAAATTGATATCACTCTTTTCTAAAAATTATTCCTACAACAGAAGACATTATGAATTTTCGTATATATTTTGATATTTTTGTAACTAACAAGAATAAACATGAGTTAAAACAATTAATTGTGGTACTTTCAACATTATATTAGAATTAATGTTATATACTGGTTATGTAAATCATGGAATAAACCGGTTCTAATCTTGTATATAAGGAGAACCAAGTTACTGTTGTAACTAACTTGAGAAGAAGAATAATTTTCATTTACAACAAACTTTTGAGCTCTCTTTCTACTCTCAATCTCTCAAGTTCAAGAATATAATATGGTATCAGAGCTTTTGCTCGACATTTCCGCTTAATCTCCATTGATATGAGCTTCGATTTCATCTCTTTTTGTTCGATTCATATCAAATCTATGCCCTAATTGATTTTCCCCCAAATCGATAAAGATGAGTATCTCGTCTCTGGATCCTCTGGTGATTTCACCGTTCTTCTTTTCTCGATCTATCAAATACTATAATTGATAATCACATTCTGTTTTTGTTGATTTCTTTGATTGACCTTTGATTTGTGGATCTATCTTCTACGATCAATTTCTTGATTCATCTTCATCGCAAGACATAGCTTAATCTTCTGCGATCAATGGCGACGGTTCCGGATATGTCAATCTCATCTTCTACATCTACTTTCAGGTCTGATATTGCATCCTTGACATATCCTCATTAGAATCCACTTTATGTTCATAGTGCTGATCATGATCGAATATCGCTACTCTCTGAGAAACTCACTGGCTTAGAGAATTTTAATTCTTATAGGAGATCGATGTTAATGGCTTTAGGTGCTAGGAATAAAGCTTTGTTTGTTAATGGTTCATATCCTGAATTAGAAGAGAATCATCCAGACTTCGGCTCTTGGTCAAGATGAAACAATATAGTATGTACTTGGATTGTGAATGATGTGGATAAGCCAATAACGAAAAGCTTTATGTACTTAGACACTGCAATACAAATGTGGCTTGACATTCATGAACAATTCTAGCAAAGTGATGGACCTCGTACCGCAAAGATAAAACAACATATTTACTCTAAACTACAAGGGAATCAAAGTGTAAATGAATATTACACTAAGCTGAAACAATTGTGAGAAGAACTGAAGAATCATGAATCTCCCTTTGTTTGTTGTTGTGGTAGTGGTAGCTGTGAGAATATGAAGAAGTTAGCATCTCGTGAAGAACAATATAGAGTTTTGAATTTTTTGATGGGTCTTAATGATATATATACTACTACTAGAGGTAATATTCTCATGTCTGCACAATTAGCTAAATCTGCGGCATAGCCGTCTAGGAATTTAACCTCATTTTTGACGTCAAAGGTGTTCAATCTGATTTCTCAAGATGAAAGGAACAAGTCTATGAAGACTACCAGTAATGTTATGTTTCAAACTACTCAGGCTTCAGTTCCTTCAGAGCCTCTTGTAGCTGCTTATACAAATGGATTTAATCGGTACAGGAATCGTCCAATATGTTCTCACTGTGGAGTACAAGGTCATACAGTCAATTGATGTTATAAACTGCATGGGTATCCACCAGGTTACAAAGACTCAAAATACAGGATACAAGCAGCATAATCAATCTCCTAATATTAATACCAAACCACAACAGCCTTGGCCACAGAAGAAAGACAATGTGGCTAACTTTGTTTTCCAGGATTCTGGTGGCATCTCTTTACATGATGAGCAGGGAATTCACCTGGACAATATAACAACGAACAAGTCCAACAATTTCTAATTTTTTTGAGTAGCAACAAAAAAGCTACTTCAGACAAAATTTCTTAGATTGCTGGCACTCAGTTTAATCTTGCAGATGGTACTACTTCCTTGTCTCAACCTCAACCTCACCTCACAACCAATATCTCTACAAATACTCCATATTCATCCTCTTTTCAAGGTACCAATACTAAAACCTCTCATTTTATTTCAACTGCGGGAATTAAAGACAACCTTACTTTTGTTGCACATGCTTGGATCATAGATACATGGGCTAGTTGCCATGTTTGTTCTGATATATCTCTTTTTCTCAAAACTAAATCTATTAGTGACACTTCTGTCACTCTTCCTGATGGTAATCAAATCTTTGTTCATTTATCTGAATTGTTTCTATATCTGAACATCTTATTCTCTCATTCTTTCTTTATATTCCACAATTCAAATTCAACCTTCTCAGTATTAGTGCTTTAACAAGGAATAACACTATATATGTTATTTTCTCTTCCGACTCTTGCTATATCTTTCCTTTTAACCCTTTCCATCATCTGGTGCAGGAGCATACTCCGGTCTCCATGATTGGGAAGGGTGATTTAAAATACAATCCTTACATTCTGGAAACACCTTCATCATCTCCTCCTTTGGCTAATCATTCTCTTCTCCAAGTCTCTTTTCATACTTGGCATCAAAGGCTTCTCTTTCTAAGCTTTTAGATATTCCTTGTGGAAAAATAAATCACAACGATTCTTGTGATATATGTCCTTTAGCGAAGCAAAAACGCTTGTCTTTTCCTTCTTCAAACAATTTGTCTAAAGATTCTTTTCATCTTCTTCATCTTGATATTTGGGGCCTTTTTCATATATCAACTGTTGAAGGTTACAAATATTTCTTGACGATTGTAGATGACTGTACACGAGTTACATGGATCTACTTATTAAAGAATAAACGTTCAGTCATCTAAGTCTTCCCTGAATTCCTTCAATATGTTGAGAATCAGTTTCATAAAACAGTTAAAGATATTCGTTCAGACAATGCTCCAAAACTTTCTTTCACTTCTCTTTTCAAATCTAAAGGAATAATACATCATTTTTCTTGCCCATATACACCACAACAACATTTTATGGTGGAACGTAAACACCAACACATTCTAAATGTGGCTAGATCTTTATTATTTCAATCTCATATTCCTTTCGAATATTGGGGAGGTTGTATTCAAACAGTCATATATCTCATCAATAAAACCCCTTCTCCTCTTCTTAATAGCAAATCTCTTTTTGAATTACTCACTTCTAAAGTACCAGATTATAGTCATCTAAAGGTTTTTGGGTGTCTTTGTTTTGTCTCAACATTGCTAAAGGACATACATAAATTTTCCCCAAGAGCTTCACCTTCAGTTTTTCTTGGCTATCCACAAGGATATAAAGGCTATAAAGTTCTTGATTTAGAGACAAAGATTGTATCCATTACAAGAAATGTGGTTTTTCATGAACATATCTTTCCTTATTCTAAGGAAAAATCAGATTTCTCTTTCAATGATCTCTTTTCACAAGATGTTTTACCACTTCCAGTTCCAAATTCTCCATTTCCTGCTTCCTTTGATCAATCAGATGACATCTCTTCAGATCATTCACATGATTTAGTATTTGATTCTTTAGATTTACCTTCTTCTTCTTCTTCTTTAGTTTCATTTTCTTAATCTTCAGAATCATATTCTCATCCAGATGTATTTGTTCCTTCTTCTTCACAAACTCTTTCTTCTCATCCTATAACATCAGGAAATTCAGTCATTACTAAAAGAACAAAACGGCTATCTAAGGCCCCTGCTTATCTTGACCAATACCATTGCTATTTTTTACACAAAGATATTCCCTTTCCAGCACATCCTACTCATACAACTTATTATCCTATTGCCTTTTTATCCTATCATAAGTTTAAACCCTCTTATAAACAATTTCTATTGGCCATTACAACATCTTTTGCACCTGAAACCTTTCAAGAAGCAGTTACATCAAAATAATTCACTGAGGCCATGCAATCGGAAATGGGTTCTCTAGAAGGCAGTGGTACTTGGTCTGTTTGTTCTTTACCTAAGGGAAAACATCTTGTTGGATGTAAATGGGTCTATACCATTAAATATAATCCAGATGGAAGTATAGAAAGACACAAGGCTAGATTAGTGTGGGAACCTTAATTCTCACTGTCAATGTTATGTGGTTCACGGACTCTGTTAGCCAAAGATCAACAGATCGAGACAGCGAAATAGCGAGTTATTGAGTAAAATACGAAAAGCTAAACTGCGAAGATAATGAATCAGAAATCGTAAAAGAGTTAGATAACAAAATACGAAATACGGAATAGATTACGAAACGATATAGATTAACGATGGACGAGAAACATGATTCGTAAGATTGATAAATGTAAGCGAATACAAAGTGAAAAAGAGAACGGATCGAAGTATGCAGAAAGCGTAAACTGAGAGCGATTCGACAGACACAGTTAACAAAGAAGTTAAGGGTCTTAATCGAATTCCGAGGGCGGAGCGTGCGCAACCGGTATTTAAGCCGTGACCGCAAGATCTGTCGGTGACGATTACCTAGAACTAAGGCGCAAAAACTCGTAACCTAGTTGAGACGCAGCTCGCTACGAAAAAC
>OVAN01014266.1:0-12173 GCA_900406275.1 Anastatica hierochuntica | reverse complement strand
AATCGAAACCGATCCATCACGGTGTCGTCTTTAATATTAGAATTCATAACTGTAGTGTGAACTTGAACTTTACAATTAAACCCTTAGACACATAGGACACATAAGAATATAAAATATTCTTACAGGACGAAGAAGAACATGATAAGGATTTCGATGAACGACGAGGATAAAAGATTCTCGACGACGGTGAAGTAGAGATGTGTGGAGCCTTTTCAAAACTCCGGAATCTGATTCGGTTTCCGACACTCGAAGCCATCTCTGTCTGTCTCTGTTTTGCTTTTTCTTTTCTCTCTTATAACGATTTTGGTTGTGTCTAATCATCCGGTTTCGATTGCAGTCTAATTCCGGTCTGATCAAGATTACATCTGGTTTGATACATTTTGGGTTTAACGAAAGACCCAAACAGTAGGTGCAACGATGGGCCATGGAAATACGATAATGGGCCTTTGGATATATAAAAGTGACAATAACATTAGAGGAAAGGAAGCAGAAAATAAGAAGGAAATTATTCGATGAAATAATCTTATGTTAGATTTTTTCTCGCTAAATCCTAAACTAAAGTCGGTTTAAATAGTGGCTATATAAGCAAAGCATGTCTTTTCTTTTCTCTGTCAAGTAAATTGTATTCTTCTCTGATTCTTCTTCAATCTCTCTTAAATCCTAAAATTCTCTTCTCTGTCAAGTAGATTTAGCTCCATTGTTGTGCGGTTCTTGTTCGATTAGCTTTTGATTTGATTTATATGTTTGTTTTCTTGTTTGCAGATGCTTATGAAAATTTTTGTGAAGACACTTACTGGGGAGACAATTGCTCTCGAGGTCGAGAGCTCAGACACCATCAAGAATGTGAAGTCAAAGATTCAGGACAAGGAAGGGATTCCTACGGACCAACAACGATTAATCTTCGCCGGTAAACGCTAGAAGACGGCCGTACATTATCCGATTACAATATTCAGAAAGAATCAACTCTGCATCTTTTTCTTCGATTGAGAGGTGGTATGCAAATTTTTGTCAAGACTCTTACCGGCAAGACTATCATGCTTGAGGTTGAGAGCTCGGATACAGTTGATAATGTGAAGGCGAAGATACAAGATAAAGAAGGGATTACACCGGATCAGCAACGACTTATCTTCGCCGGTAAGCAACTTGAGGATGGAAGGACCCTTACGGATTACAGTATCCAGAAGGAGTCGACACTTCACCTCGTGTTGCGTCTTCGTGGTGGTATGCAGATTTTTGTGAAGACATTGACCGACAAGACCATTACTTTGGAGGTTGAGAGCTCTGATACTATTGATAATGTCAAGGCGAAGATTCAGGATAAAGAAGGGATCCCACCGGACCAACAGAGGCTTATCTTCGCCGGGAAACAGCTAGAGGTTGGTCGAACTCTGGCCGACTACAACATTCAGAAAGAGTCCACTCTACATTTGGTGCTTCGTTTGAGAGGTGGTATGCAGATTTTTGTCAAGACCCTCACTGGAAAAACCATAACTTTGGAGGTCGAAAGCTCGGACACGATTGATAACGTCAAGGCTAAGATTCAGGACAAGGAAGGGATCCCAACAGATCAGCAGAGGCTCATCTTCGTCGGGAAGCAGCTAGAGGATGGTCGGACCCTTGCAGATTACAGTATCCAGAAGGAATCGACCCTTCACCTTGTGTTACGTCTTCGCGGTGGGATGCAAATCTTCGTGAAGACTGAGACAGGCAAGATTATCACATTGGAAGTTGAGAGCTCAGACACAGTTGATAATGTCAAGACCAAGATACAGGACAAGGAAGGGATCCCTCGGGACCAAGAGAGACTCATCTTCGCTGGGAAGCAGCTTGAGGATGGTCGGACTCTAGCGGACTAAAATATCCAGAAGGAGTCGACTCTTCACTTGGTTCTTCATCTTCGTGGTGGATGCTTATGAGCTTTTGTGATATGGTCTCGTGCACTTGGGTTTCCGTCTGCAAAATGTGGACTTTCTTTTGAAGTTTAATAAAACAGGATATTGTTCTGTCATTAAACGATGTTGCTCTGTTTTGGTTTTAGGTCGAGAATTGCTTCGATCACAAGCAACTCTATACCTTGTTCGATTTTGAGAGACGTATTATAAAGAAATTATCACTTCTTTATTGATTAGAAAACTCTCCTGAAAAACTAATCACAACTCTCTTTCTCCCAAGATCTTAAACAACTCCTAAGATTTAAGGCTTTTATAGTTTTAGACTTCTCCTAAAACTAATAGGAATTGTAAACTCATATTTATCTACTCTAAATAAACTAAACCACTTTATCTAGAGTAATTTCTATTTTAATGTTGGAATTATCCAACATCTTTATGGATGAATCTTTTATTTTCTTGTTTTGGTGAACAATTGGGTTGTAGCTTTTAAGGGTCCTTTGTGTTTTAGCTTTGAATAAATAATCCAAGTGCTTGCTTTAAAAAATCTTATCATCTCTGCTTTAAGACAACAATGTCTATGTCTCTGTTAATGCTTTCGATTAGATTAGTTTCCGAAGCTGTGGTAAATGTTTACTAATTAGGAAAATGACTAAGACGGTGTCTTCGCTATTTATAAGATCTATTGCTTGTTCTCAATGGTGAGAAGTCTTTGAGAAACATGGATAGTAATGTTATAATATAACTCAAATTCATATTTGTGAAATGTATCTTTGCAACACACAAAAAAAGAGAATCTCAAAAGGCGCCGCTTGGTTGCTACTTGGCATCTTTGTATGTAAATAGTGTGATTCAACACATTCTCTAATCTATTTGATTTTGATAGTTTTTTCTGTGTTATCTGGTGCCTTAATCTTCATATGCAAAGTTTTGTATTTACTTAGAGCAAGATTAATGGGGTTCTAAGGAGAGTTATTTAAAAAAAAAATTAATATTTTAATCTTTGGGTTCTTAAAATTTTAAGAATCCATGTGAAAGGTTCTTAAAATCTTCAGAAACGTTCTTACGATTTTAAGAAACCAAAGATTAAAATATTAATTTCTCTTTTTTAAGAACCTCTCTTTAGAACCTCCACTAATCTTGCTCTTACAGACAATGTCACCAATGAAGTGTCGACCCGTGGTAAAAACTTCTTGAATAAAATAAAATTCGGGGGTTCAAACTGATCGACGATTATCGAGTGTTTTACATAGTCAGATCCCGTCCTCGGGAAATTAGGGGTTTAAGGACTCTAAACCTCCTGGTCAACAAATAGACAAAAAATGTCATAATAAGTACTTATTTGAGACTTTTTTCTATCCCATGTTACAATTGTTTAGTGAAGTGTTTTTTTATATAAAAATAACTAGCTTGTTTAGGAAATATTCCATAAACATTTAGGTCTCAATAATCGGAAATGGTGGTTTTGGAAAAAGAAAATGCAGTTACCATATACTTACGAAGCAAGTAATGTCTTATTCAAGTGTGAAATAAAAGAATATAGCAACTTTAACAGTAAGAATATACTTACTTACTTTAGTAAGATTTTGATGATGTGTAATTACACTAACTGGATATATAGCTGCACGATGTTGCGGATTATTTTTCTATCAATTATCACATGTCTTACATGATTAAAATACGAATATAAGATGAGTATATATAATTTAGTAAAAATACGCTAACCATATCATTTTTATGTCATCATCGTTGATTCGTATTATACTTCTTCCTATTTATTATACTTTTTATAGAGACAAAAAATCTTATTTTAATTCATATTAAAACTACAAATATTCTCTAACTTTTTTTGGATCTTTCTAATACAATTTTGTAAAAAGTGAGTTCAGTATAAATTAAGACTTTTAAATTATCTCTAGAAGCAGATGACAATGCGAATAAAAAATATTTATTAATTATATTTTAAAACTCTTGATCAAATCACTAAATACAAAAGAACCAATAAAATTGGAAAACACCTCGAACAATATTTAGTTATAGTGGTTAAGACATACACACTTTTAATGAACAAAAGATATTATATTAATGATGTGTAAATGTATGAATATTTTGAAAAATGACATTAAAAATAATGTGTACTTATGTTTTATTTTGATTGATAGTTCATTTTTATTTTTTTAAAGAGTCTACTTCTCATAATATAAAAATGCGTATGCGTTATCACTTGGAGATACTTTAGAATTATTCTAGTATTGATTTGCTTTTAAAATTTGCAAATAATAGATATCGATTAGTAGTCCGAGTTATTGTTTAAAGATTATTTAAAACATAAATCGTTGATTTAGATATTACAATTTTGTGTGATTTTCGTAAATATACTCATTAGTAATTGAGTTTTTTAGAAAATAATTAAAATATAGATTATGGATCTTTTTACTATTTGATAATCTAATTACTTATATCATTGATTAAATGTTCTATTATTGTATTATTAATAGAAGCTCTAATATTAGTAAATGTATTTGTCCTACATACGAAATGCATAAATATTTAAAAAATTGTTAATATTAAGAAAATCATGATTTTACGTGTTAGTTTTATTTTGACATATCTATCTTATTAAAAGGGAAGACATAGACTTTTTCATGTGTGATTTTTAAAGTGAACATATTTTAGAAATTTTATTAAACATATATAATAAATTAAAATAACTCTAATTACTCATTTACATACTCCAACAAACATATTAGAATATCACTATCAAAATTGTAAATCAACACAATTTAAAATCATCAATTTTCAGCAAATTTAAATATAGTTTGTTTTGAAATTTAAAATAAATCCATAACTTTTAAAATAAATATATTACAATATTATTATTTTCTAAATAAGATTTGTTACAAAAATTCAAAAAAAACTATAAAGTGATAAAATTTAGAAAACCCTATAGAAATTTATAAATAATTTATATAAACTATACAAATTTAAGTTTAGTTATCTAATCATTTTTTTAAATACTCTAACGGGTTTTGTTTCACGATATTTTGGGCATTGGATATTATCCGAACTAAAACCATACGAGTATCCGAGGAAATCTGAAAGTTCGAAATCTTAAATCTAAATTGAATCTAGAATTCGATATAACTGAAAGTTCTAAAAGTTTTGAACCTGAACTCGAATCTCGAAATAACCAAAAATTATAAACCCGATACTCGAAAAATCTAAACATGATTAACAATATCTAACATTATTAAAAAAAATCCGCGCGGTTGCGCGGATCAAAACTCTAGTGTAATACTAAATGTAAAGGAGAGAAGAAAAGACATATGATGTTTAATTTATGTAAAGACAAAAATGATGTGTATTAATGTTTTGTTTTAATCTGGGGTGGACGTTCGGGTTCCCGTTCAAGTTCGGTTCGAACTTATTTGGGTTTAGGGTTTTCGAGTTTTGAAGTTTAAGATCCATTCAGATATTTACAAATTTAGGTTGGGGTTCGGTTCGAATCCTATCAGATTCGGTTCGGGTTGGGGTACCTGTATAAATTACATTAAATTTTTTGAAAATTTTAATATAACTAAAATGCCACAAAAATTCAAAAAATAAAATAATATACAACATAAAATTTTGAATAATGTATGAAAAATACCTAAAATTAACATGAAAATTGGGTTGACTCGGTTATTTTGATATGGAAACGGTATATATTTCAAGTATTTATGATATTTCTAGTACTTTTAGCTATTATTTTAAATGCTTTTAAATATTTTTCGATATTTTTAGATAATTCATATATTTTGGCTATTTTTTCTAGATATTTCAAAAAAAGTTATTCACTTTGGGATTTATATTGAATATTAGATCTAAAAATAAATAATATATTTTAATATATAATTATAGTTCAAGGGTATTGAAGTTTAGGATCCATTCAGATTTTTTTTTATTAATTTCGGTTCGGGTTCGATGCTACTTTTTCGGGTCGGGTTCGGTTCGGTTTTTCGAGTTCGAGTATTTTACCCACCCCTAGTTTGAATTGGTCTATCTATTATATATTTTTGAAGATGTGTCACGTTTATAATTCACGAAGTCACTTACGTGTCATCTTATGGAGAAGCTCTAGCTTTATTATAGTACTAGGAGAGAACCCGTGCAAATGCGCGGATCTTCTTCCATATATTATGTTAAAGATACAATATAATACGAAAACATTTTACTCTGACAGTTAATATTTTATTGCGCTTTCCTATTATATTTTGCATTCATAACGATACTAATTTTTTTTCTTTAATAATTCTTAAATTACTTTTTCTTTTTTCTTTTCTTTTATTCAAATTTCAATCTTATACTATTAACGGTTTTTTAATTTACAATTTTAGAATTTCATTTACACTTATATTTTTTATAATGTTCATCTCTTTAATGTCGTGTGTTTTTGTTCTTCTGTTTTTAGCTATTATTTTTCTTTGCATATTTATTATCGTTTCTCTTTTTATTGTTTTTTATTCATTTTTTTGAAATTTTATACGGTTCTTCAAATATTTTTTATGCCTTATGCTTTGTAGTTTTATTTTTTTCTTATGAAACACTTTTGACCTATTTTAATTCATTTAAAAGTGGATTATAATGTAATTGTTATGACTTTAAACTCTCTTATTAATGGGTTATTTACTATAAATTTAGATCCCTTACCAGAAAAATATTCATTAATACTAAAAAAATAATTATAATATTTTTGTAAAGATAGTTTATATAAAGTCATGAGCTTCTCGCTGAATAATTTTATGTTTATGTCTTGTAAATTAAGCAATAGATTATCATTAATTAGCATGTGAATCTATTAAAGTTTATGAAGATGAAAAATCAATAAAACTGTTTAGTGATTATTAAATAATAATTAGACAAATAAATGTAACAATTTAGTTTATTGTTTTATTTTAAATGAAATATGAATAAAGGATGGTGATGTGGCAAGTTAGGAGAATTTCTCTTCATTTTTTATAGTATAGATAGATTGATTACACATCATCAAAATCTTACTAAAGTACAATATTTTTACTGGAATCCTTGTTTTGAGAGTTTTACAAAGAAGTCATTAAGTTTGCTTTCATTTTATTCACAAAGTTAACAAGAAGAATAGTATAACACAAATATGTTATCTTCCTCGATTGATTTTTCCCTTAGTTTTTTTACGCAAGTGTATTCGAATAATTAGTTAACAAAAAAAAAAAGTGTATTCGAATAATTCATAATAGTCTCTTTAAGGATTGAATTATTTAAGGACTTCAGCCATCAAACTAAATAAGTTCAAGAGTTGATCCGGCCCATTTAAGATCGATCAATCTATTAAATTTCTAAATTAGATGGGCTGAAGAAATTAAGGTGGACGACCATGATAAGAACATTTAAATGTTTTATCTATAAAGCTAGTCCCACATCGTTTAGCTAGAGAGAGAGGAGAGCAGCGACACGTATATAAAAACGAGAGAGCTGGTAGCTTTTAAACGCATGATCCTTCAGGCAAGTTAAAGGGGATATGATGAATGGTAAAATCTCGCTTTCAATGCGAGAAGAGCGTTCCGCCCAAAGCCTGTTACGACACTTGGGCGCTCTCCTTCTTACACCATCTGATCCCTCTCTTTTTTTCTTCCCAAAACTATTTTTGAGTTTCTTTTTTAAGTTTTAGGAAGTAAAAAAAAAGTAATAAGTGTTAAAAACCTTAACAAGAAACTAAAATACTTAGAATTTTTATATTTTCTATAAAACCTTAAATAATTAGAATAAATATGCTTTTTATGTTTTTCAAAGAAATTATATTTTTTAGTTTTAAAAGTAGAAAAAGTAATAAATGGGAAAAACCTTTTTTGTTTTTTAGAAGAAAACAAACGATTTGGTTTTGTTTTAGCCGCAGAAAAAGATATAATGAAAATCGATTTATCATTGGTATTTCTCGCTAAAAAATAAGAAAAATGCATATCAAACAAGATTACAGAGAGAATGTTAAACATAGCAAATGACTATATTAAGTTAATTTCTTCGGATCATCAGACCCATAAAAGCTATGATTAAGGGAGTAGGACAAGTTTCTGTGACGCTTTCAAGTACATTATAGAAACAATGTATAATCATAAGCAGCTTTCAACAGCCATGATATAAAAGAGAAACAAAGAAAGTCCTTATTCGTTTGGATCTCCCAAGAAACTCCACAGAAGAAGCAAGCAAACCTAAAATCTAATCCACCATGACAACTACAATTTCATAACTTCTAAGTTCTTCCAAAAATTCAAAGCAAAAATCATGAATACAAAGGGACTCACGAACAATGACAATCGACAAACCCAAAAGGACGTAAAAACGACAAAAAATCAAAACTTTGGAGGAGAAAGCTTGATACTCATTACAGAATCAGACAAGAAATTGAAAAAATTGACCTGAAAATGTGGATGCATGGGAATGGGATAGAGATGAAGAGAAGAAGGAGCAGTGGAGAAGCAGAGGCAGAAGTGGAAGAGCTTAGAGATAACACAGTCTCCACTTCTTCTTATCTGCTTCCCAAAATTTGTTTTTTTTTTCCCTCTTACAAAGAGTCTTTATCCTCTATGGGTGAGTAGTTTTTGCTGATGAATAAAATTTCCAAGTGTAACGAGTTTGTATAGTTTACGGAAACAAATCCATAATACTATATTAATAATATAGAGAGACTGTTAAGAAATGTGAAACTTGTTAGACCGTTCATCATATGAAATCAGGTCTGTTCTGTGACGCAATTTTGCTTAATGTAAATGTTCAAACAAAGCACTCTATGTGGTAACTAGATGATCTCTACAACTTTTCAGTTACACAAGTATACACCACGAGTCTTTCATCTTTTGAACATTTTGGACCACATGTAGAGGATGAAGAAACAGAGAAGCGCGAAAAGTACCACATGCATTATATGGTTATTGCCGCTACGGATAATGCTCAGGTTCAGTTTCCTTATGTTGTTTTTCACCCCGGCTTGTGCTCTGATCAATGTCATTTGCTGTCACAAACAAAAAACAAAAAAGAATAAATGAACACCATTTTATGTTTCAGGCAATAATAGCATTTGGTCCACTTGTTCTTTTTGCATTATAGAGTATTTCCACTGTCTCAAATATCTTCTCTGGGATGTTATTCCGATAACAAAAGAAAACTAGAATGAATTGAAAGCAATGTACATATGCAACACCATATGTTCCTTAATAAAGAGACCTGCCGTTACTGATAGCTTTAGCCAAGATCGAAGATATCTATTACTACCCACCAGAGTGCAGAGCAGACCCTGAGTATAAGTCTGAGCATAACCTAAACTCAGATTTGCCAAGATTCATTGGTTTGTAAGCTACGCATTAGGACATTCATATCTCAACATTACGGTGGAACCAACCTAACATACTTTGGATGTAGCTATAAATTTCCTAAATAAACCATAGCCTTAAAAAAAACCAGCTAAAGGAAAACTATATTCTTCCCTTGGTGAGTGTTTATATACACATTAGAATCAAGAGCTTAAGAGGAAACATTAACAACATACCAGTTCATCTAAGAAGTCTCTCTGAAACTTGGCTTCTGTCCCAATTTCTTTAGCAATCTATGCATCAATGCAAACGATCAATGGAAAAAAAAATCATTCACACATTGTAAATAGCAAAACCTCACAAAATCTTGAGTAGAATTTGGAAGCTAGAGATTACTTATACATTTTTCAACTGCCTGACTTGGCCATGGAGACCAGTGATCTCGTCATCAAGATCAGAGTGCATCGGATCAATCCGAAGCTGGATTTCCTCCGAACCAGCAGCGTTTCTAGTGCTAAGTCCATCTCTGCAACCAAACAACAACCATTAGATAAGTTTGAAATCAGGATCGATTTTGAAAAATTAGTAAGTCGATTAACAGAAACTAAACCTGGATCTGTACGGAGCAGCGCCACCGTAAAGGGAACCACCAGCAACGCCTCTGTAAGGATTCGATGCCATCGACACAAACCCTAAAATCGGATCTTCCGATAGTTGAAGAAGAATCGAGAGACGGTGTTATTATTAATCGTTCAGGCTAAAAAGATCAATTTCAATTGAACGAGCTAGACACGTGCCGATGTGTGATTCGCTGGTAATCGTCATGCTTTTTGAGTTAAATTAGACGAGTGAATGTTAAAATCATATTAGTTTCATAATATTCTATGGTTTACTAATTAAATTTTGATTATAGATTTGGGCGATAATTTGCAGAGGGCTCCAAAGGGAACATCGCGGTGGAGTTTTATCGTGAGCTTTTCAGTAGCTCCAATCCATTTGACCTTGAATTCATCTTTGAAAATTTCCCGACAAAGGTCACTGATGAGACGAACTCACTTTCACTGCTCCAATCTCAGAGAAGACATAAAAGCGGCGGCTTTTAAGGTTAAAAGCAGTAGTACAGCTGGGGCGGATGGGCTAACAGGGGCTTTTTACCAAAGTTATTGGCATATCGTCGGTAAAGCTGTAGTTAAAGAGATCCAGAGCTTTTTTGCATCCTCGAACCTTCCAACGGAATGGAATCACACCCAACTATGTCTCATTCCGAAAGTACCGAATGCCACAACAATGAATGAGATGAGACCCATTAGTCTATGCACGGTTCACTATAAGATCATCTCCAATGTCCTCTGCCAAAGACTAAAGCGATTCTTACCGGATATTGTCTCCGATATGCAGGGTGCTTTTGTATCGGGTCGTTTGATCACAGACAATATTCTAATTGCGCACGAGATGGTCCATGCCTTACGAACGAATAGAGATATCTCAAGCGGATACATGACAATTAAAACGGACATGTCCAAGGCCTACGATAGAGTGGAGTGGAACTTTATTGAGACATTACTTGAGAAGATGGGTTTTGCTCATCAATGCATTCGCTGGACTATGGCCTGCATAAATTTTGTCACTTACACGGTCTTACTCAATGGAAGAACACATGGATTTATCAAACCAGAGAGAGGATTACGCCAAGGTGATCCACTCTCCCCGTTTTTGTTCATATTATGTGCTGAAGCTTTCGTCCACCTCCTCCACAAATCCGAGCGAGAAGGTCGCCTAAAAGGTATTAGTCTTGCGCCCAATGGTCCGAGTATTCACCATCTCCTGTTCGCAGACGATAGCCTTCTCTTGAGTGAAGCTTCAAAAGAAAACAGTGAGGAGATACTAAACTGCCTACACATCTATGGTCAAGCATCGGGCCAACAAGTCAACAAAGCTAAATCGTCAATCATATTTGGGGCTAAAGTGAATCCTACAACTAAGAATGAGATCAAAGCGATTCTTGGGGATTGACAAAGAGGGGGGCGAAAGTACCTCGGTTTGCCGGAGTGTTTTAGTGGCTCCAAACGTAAGTTACTTAGCTACATCCAGGAAAAACTCAAAACAAGACTAACCGGATGGTATGCTAAGTCCTTATCCTCTGGCGGAAAGGAAATTTTACTGAAGTCTGTGGGCTTAGCAATGCCGATCTACGCTATGTCTTGCTTCAAACTATCACGAGACTTATGCAAAAAAATCACATCCGCTATGACCGAGTTTTGGTGGTGTAGCAAGACCAAAAAAAAGAAAATCCCATGAGTTTCTTGGAAGAAAATGTGTCGGAAAATAGAAGATGGAGGTCTTGGGTTTCATGATATTAGCCGCTTCAACCAAGCTCTCCTCGGAAAGCAAGCATGGCGAATAATCAATAATGACACCTCTCTATTATCAAAGGTACTCAAAAGTCGCTACTTCAAAAATAACTCTTTCTTAACTTGTGGCCTAGGAAAGAGACCTTCATATGCTTGGAGAAGTATTATCCATGGCCGTGAATTACTAGTCCGAGGTTTGATCAAAGACATTGGGGATGGTCATACTACGGAAATATGGTCTGAGAAGTGGATGTTCGACCGGGTCCCGCGAGCACCAATAACAAACCGCATCTCCAACTACTCTGTTAACAAGGTTTCAGAACTAATGCTACCACATACAAATGTATGGAACTTTCAAAGAATCACCGAACTCTTTGAGGCGGATGATGTGAGGCTAATTGTGGGAACCGAAATTCTCACTGTCAATGTTATGTGGTTCACGGACTCTGTTAGCCAAAGATCAACAGATCGAGACAGCGAATTAGCGAATTATTGACTAAGAAATNGTGATATGAATTAACGATGAACAAGAGACATGATTCGTAAGATAGATTAACGTGAACGAATACAAAGTGAAAACGAGAATAGATCTAAAGTATGCAGAAAGCGTAAAC
>OVAN01014264.1:0-12174 GCA_900406275.1 Anastatica hierochuntica | reverse complement strand
GTCATGAGAGTGGATTAGGCTAGTAATGATTCCTTGGTCGTGAGACTTGTTGTTTTGCTTGACTCCTTTCTCGTTAGTTAGCCACTTGATTACCCCTTCTCAAATGCCAATCCAAGTTCCATTTCTCCATCGTTTTAAGTCTAATTTAGTGTGTTTAGGTTGTGTTGCTTTTCCTTTATTATCTTTGTCCGCCACTTTTCTCTCTTCTTGTTTGCTTAGCTTAGGAGATATTGCATATTCCTAGTGTTTGAGTCTCTAGTTCTCGTGGGTTCGACCCTCAAATACTACAATCTACATAGTCGTATACTTGCCGTTAGTGGGGATTTTTATTGATTAAGGTTTATAAATTTAAAACTTGAAATTGAGTTAATCACTAGAGAAACTTAGCCCTAAACATGTATCTGCAAGATAAGCCTTGTATCGTTGCCCATTCACCGTGAATTCTTCTCCGGAATGGTTCTTCAAAGTGATTGAACCATATGGCATTACTTCTTCTACATCAAATGGACCTGATCACTTTGATTTCAACTTCTCGGGAAAGAGCTTGTATCTAGAGTTGAATAAAAAGACCTTATCTCCTTTCTTGAATTCTTTCTTGAGAATCTTCTTGTCATGAAAGGCTTTTGTCTTCTCCTTGTAGATTTTGGAGCTTTCATAAGCATTTTGTCTCAAGTTCTCAAGTTCTTCCAATTGCACCAATCTTCTTCCTGTAGCTTCTTTCAAGTCGAAGTTTAGTATCTTTGTTGTCCAAAGTGCTTTGTGTTCTAACTCAAGAAGTAAATGACAAGATTTTCCATAGATTAAGTTGAAGGGTGTTGTTCCAATAGATGTCTTGAATGACGTTATATATGCCCAAATTGCATCATCAAGCTTCATAGACCAATCTTTCCTATTCACTTCAATCATCTTCTCTAGTATTTCCTTGATTTGTCGGTTGGATAACTCTACTTGTCCCGAAGTTTTCGGGTGATAAGGCGTTGCCACTTTATGTTTCGCTCAGTTTTCTTCAAGAGTTTCTCAAAAACCTTGTTGATGAAGTGGCTTCCACCATCACTTATAACTATCCTTGGGGTCCCAAATCCTGGAAAAATGATCGTTTTGAAAAGCTTGACAACTACCTTGGCATCATTAGCCGGACTTACGATTGCTTCTACCCATTTAGAGACATAGTCAACCCCCACCAAGATGTAGAAGTTTTCATTCGATTTAGGGAAAGGACCCATGAAGTCTATTCCCCACACATCAAAGATCTCTACTTCAAGAATAGGATTTAGGGGCATCTCTTATCTTTGTTATATTTCCCCTCCTTTGACAAGCATCACACTTGGAGACTACCTTTTGTGCATCCTTGAATATTGTAGGCCACCAAAAACCTGATTGTAAGGCCTTTTAAAATGTTTTGAAAGTAGCAAAGTGCTCACCATATTTAGCCCCATGACATTTTAATATGATCTCTTTATCTTCTTCATCTGGCATGCAACTCCTATAGAGTTGATCCTTACATTACTTGTAGAGGAAAGGATCATCCCAATAGAATGACTTAAAATCACAGTAGAATTTCTTCTTCCCATAAGTCCCCATATCCAGCGATCTTTCCCACTCACAAGGTAGTTTACAAAGTCAGCATACCAAGGGATCATAGTTGAAACTGCACTTGCACTTGCACAATCATCTTCCAATTGGTCAATATTTCCATCTATGAGGAAGAATGTTTCTACCGAGTTTATTTGCTCTTCCGGGAGTGAGTCGTTTATGGGTAGTCCATCTTCAACCTTCATCTTTGATAGGTGATCCGCTACTCCATTCTCAATCCCTTTCTTGTCCTTGATTTCAAGGTCAAACTCTTGTAGAAGAAGTATCCATCTTAGCAACCTTGGCTTCGCAACCTTTTTAGCTAATAGATGCCTTAGAGTCGCGTGGTCTGTGTACACTATAACCTTTGATCCCACTATGTAAGAACAAAACTTCTCAAATGCAAAAACGATAGCAAGAAGCTCTTTCTTCGTCGTGGCATACTTGATTTGAGCTTCATCAAATGTCTTGCTTGCATAATAGATCACATGAAGCTTCTTATCTTTTATTTGTCCTAAGACCGCTCCAACCGCAAAATCACTAGCGTCGCACATTATTTCAAAAGGCAAATCGCAATTAGGAATTTGAACTATCAGAGGCGTTATTAAAGCTTCTTTAATCTTTTTGAAAGCTTTCATACATGTTTCATCAAACTCAAAGGGTAGTTCTTTGCACAGTAGTCTTGTCATAGGTCTTGCTATTTGAGAGAAATTCTTGATAAATATCCTATAAAAACCCGCATGACCCAAAAAAACTTTGGATTCCCTTAACCGTTTTGTGGTGGTTCCAAATACATCATCACTTCTATCTTTGCATTATCCACTTCAATGCCTTTATTAGAGATTTTTTCCAAGGATTATTCCTTCTTGAACCATGAAATGACATTTTTCCCAATTGAGTGCAAGGTTGGTCTCTTCACATTTCTTTAATACCCTACACAAGTTAGAAAGACAACCACCAAAGGAGTCTCCATAGACAGAAAAATTGTCCATAAAGACCTCCATCCAATCCTGAATCAAACCATCAAATATAGAAATCATACACCTTTGAAAAGTAGTCGATGCATTGCATAAACTAAAGGGCATTATTTTATATGCATAAGTACCGTAAAGACATGTAAAGGTGGTTTTTATTGATCCCTAGGATGGATAGGTATTTGAAAGAAACTGGAGTAGCCATCTAGGAAACACTAGTATGAACGATTAGCTAAATGTTCTAACATTTGGTCTATAAAGGGTGATGGGAAGTGATGTTTCCTAGTAGAGATGTTTAGTTTCCTATAATTGATACACATTCTCTAGCCGGTTATAGTCCTAGTGAGAATCAATTCATCTTTATCGTTTTTAATGACCGTAACCCCTCCTTTCTTTGGCACCACATGCACGGGAGAAACCTATGTACTATCCAAAATCAGATATATGATTTTTGGCCTCAAGGAGTTTAGGATTTCTTTACGGACAATACCCTTTAAGTTAGGGTTGAGTCTTCCTTGGAGTTCCACCGATGTTTTGAATTCATCCTCTACATGAATCATATGCATGCATAAAGGTTGGGGAATTCCCTTTATATCATCTAAAGAATAACCTATTGTTTTTCTATACTTTCTTAGTTCATTCAGTAGCAGTTCGGTTTCATCCTCATTTAGATTATCATTTATGATCACGGGTAAGTAGAATTGGGGCCAAAAAACGCGTATCTTAGCCCTTTTGGAAGCGGTTTCAATTCCACCTTAGGTGCCTTAAGCTCACTCCAATCCGAGTCTTCGTTGTCTGCTTCTTTATCCTCCTTTGGACTTGGCTCGTCCTTTTCTAAATCCAATGCTAGCGTTTCATTTGATTCTACCGGTTGAGCATAAAGCAATCTTTTGTATTCTGTGGTTTCATTTGAGAGGATGGTCTTTGACCCTTGTTGTAAACCAAAGCCACTTGTAAGCCATCATCCATCTATAAATCTTCTAGCTTTCCGGCAAAATCATCATCATGACATTCAATGGAGAATACGGTTAGTTGGTTTCTTCATAATGTCCATGATATTGAAATTTAGTATCAAATCTCCAAGGTGAAGATCGATCTTCCCTCTTCTTACATCAATTATGACTCTCGTGGTTGAGAGGAATGGTCTTCCAAGGATGATAGGTTTCAAAGGCTCTTCATCCATCTCTAAAACCACGAATTCCATTGGGACTTCACAATACCCGATCATCAATTGCAAATCTTCGAGAACGCCATGTGGATATCGAATAGATCTATCCACCAATATCAATTGAATCCTTGATGACTTGAATCTTCTGTAGCCAAGCTTCTTAGAAACCGTCAAGGGCATGAGGCTTACGTTTGCTCCCGTATCAACCAAACATTTCTCAAAGGGTCATATGCTTCAAAGTATAAGGCAAAGTGAAGCTTCTAGGATCTTTTCTCTTCCTTGGAAGCTTGTTTTGAATTGTTACACTACATTCAAGAGTCACCACTTCCATGAAAGAATCGATTCTCTTTCTCTTTGTGACAATGTCCATTAAGACCTTGTTCACTATGAGATTATCTTGACATCACTCCATGAATGGTATGGTTACCACGTGTCCTCGCATATGATCTCTTATCTTCTTGTACTTAGCTTCTAGAATTTTTTTCTTAAACCTTCCCAGAAAGGGTAGATTTAACTCATCAATAGGAACTTTGGTGTCGGTAGACCTATAGCCCTTGTCCTTCTTTTGGCGTGGCAGAGGTTTTCTTGTGTTTGCTTCCTCTTTATCCTTACGCGTTTCTTTAGATACTTCCTTAGGTACCTCTTCTTCCTTGTTTTCTTCTTCAATCTCATCTTTCTTTTCTTGATATAGCGGTATCGGATTATTTTCAATCTTCTCTAGCACCACTTCATTCTTTTTAGGCTCACTCTCTTGAGTTCTTGGAGGTAGTTGTATTCCGCTTCTCAAATTCACAGCATTACTTAACTCTTTTAAGTTAACCTCACATTTTCCGGATAGATTTCCCTTTAGGAACTCGAACTTTGAAGCTTGCTCCGCTATTCGATGTTTTATATCCTTCACATAATTGGAAAGATGTTCATACTTCTCCGTCGATACCATGTAGTTACCATAATTCTTATGGTTGATTTCTTCAAATTTATCATTCATGTCCTTCTTCATTTCTTCTTGTCCAACCATGAGTTCTTTCAACATTAGTGCGTCTCATTCTCCTTGAATTGGTAGGTGACTTTGGAGTAGTTGGAGTCATTAGAGATTGTTCCCCAAATCTAAAATTATCATTAACACAATTTAGGTTGCTAAAACAAATTTAGGCATTGATTGGTATTATGATTGTAAGGGTTGTATTCTATTTAAAAGTCTTTACAGTTAAAATATCACCAATCATGCTTTTATTTCCTTGTTTTTCTCCACAGTCAAAACAACCACTTCTTTGTTTTTAACTATTTTAACGTAGTATTTTCTACAGTCTAATTAATATGACTTTTCTAGTGGCTGTAAAATTAGTTTTTTTTTTCAATCTCATAACTCTCTATTCATTTTTTAATTTTCTTTTTATGTTTGTTTTGATATTACTTACAAAAATAATTTGAGTTACCCAAAAATGAAATGTCAATTATCCACGAAATAATAAAACAAAGTAATATAAATTTTAAGATTTTCTTATATGTTGAAATCGATAGTTTCAAGTATTTCGAATACTCTTTCGGTTATATTGAAATATCCAATATAATTTATAATGGAAATTATTCAGATTTTATTCGGTTTGATTCGGTATAGGTAATTTGTTTAGCCTTAAATCTAACTAATAAAAAGGAGCTAATTGAGAGCTCCTAGCCTATCCACATCAGCAATTTCTAATGCTTCAGCCAGCCGCCACGTCAGCTTCTCTATCTGCCTCTTAAAACCACATCAACTAAAGAATAAAATCTAAAACTTACGTGTTATTGTACGCATGTAACTAAAATCTGAAATGTGAACACAAAAAAAAAGCAAAATCTGAAACGACTCACCTTCTCTTCCAATGCTAGGGACCTAGGGGTTACGAATTATGTGATATTTTACTGTATTTTAACCTCCTTTTCCTTTTCCTTCTCCTTCTCCTTCTCTACCTATATGTACAACTACCCAGTCTCCAAAACCATAATTCCCCTTTTAAATCGTCAGGAACATAAGTATGCAAAGACAAAGAACTCTCCGGAACAAGGAAAAGTAATTCAAACAGAGATTTCAACTCGATTATGATTCGGTATAGAAAGGTGCCTTCTCCGATAAAGGTTAGTTTCTACAAATCCAAACAACTTTACAAAATATGAAAAGCTTCTCACATCGTCTGGTTCAGCTTCGTCTTCTTCTTTTCTGGTTCTCTCTCCGTTAGATTAAATCGACCGCGAAATTCGCCCATTGACACGACAATCTCATTGAGAGTTGGACTCCTTTTCCGGGAACATTAACGGAGCCAGCTTGATTGAGGAGCTCGGAATCCCGTAGAAAGAAGTAATGGAATTTTCGGGCAGAGGAGACTATTTATGCAAGATCCTCCATGGATCTCTCTGTTATTTGCCAAGGGCTTGAGTAGAATAGACGTTCAGAGTCTTAAAATCGAGCTCAAAGATATCGAAAAGACGAAATTTGTTTCCTTGAGATGCGGCAATCAAAGGAAGGGATTGAAGCGTGGGAGAAGATGGTTAATGATATAGAGATTTGGAGAAAGAAATGTGCGTGAAGAATCTGGCTCCGAATTTGCCCTATGTGAAACATATGTTCTTGGGGTGGTTTCAACCGTTAAAAGATGTGATTGAGGGAGGGTGGGAGGGACGGAAGCTTATGCACTTCACACTGAGCTCCTGTCTGCTGATACAATGGCGGTGATTGTGATGCAGAAGATGATGGGTTTGGTTATGTGGGGACATGAAGATGGATGTATTGTTCAAGTTGCTGTCAGTATTGGTATAACTATCGAACATGAGGTATGATATATACACGAATGAGTAGTTAAATCATATATGAATAAATGATATATAAGTCGTGGTTTTGTTTGAGGATTTGTAACTTCTTAAAGAGAACTCAGAAGAAAAATGGTGGGGACTCACTTGAAAAAGTTCACGATAAGCAGTTGCTTCTATCAATCTAATTGTCCCAATGATATAAGAGATTAACAAAATATGAGCTTTTCCTCTGCCATCACTATATTGTTAAAACGTTTTCGTACTTATACCCTTCTCCTAAATTTATTTCTCATCTTTGATAGACTGTGTTTGTTATAGCCTCAGAAACCGAGGAGAAGACAAAAAGGTTAGGATCAAGTCAATCAAAACTGTTCGCACCGACTGTGTTCCTATCGACCGTAGCTTTTACACCTATGTATTTTGTGTGGTCTTATGCTCTTGGGTTCTTTACAACTTTGTGCTTTACAAATTACAGTGGATATTAGGCACTAGAAATTGCAAGTTTCACTTTTTTTCTTACTCAAGTGTTATTACTCGTGCGCAAAGATCTCCTAAGGAGATCAATTTAATGATTATTAGCGTCTTCTTAGTTTTCTTAATTGTTCTTATATAATATTTCATTTTCCAATTTTCTTTGTGTTATTGTGAGGTTACCAAGAAATATCCTGAGATAACTAACGTGGAAGTTGTTAGTGACAACTGTTGTGTGATGGTGCATTACAACATCAAATCTAACATTTTTCATTTAATTTAGTTAGCCTCTCAAAATTATCTTCCAGATTGTAGAAGTTAGATTTTCCAGCAACTTACTTGAGTTACATATTTATCTTCTTATATGTGGAATGAGTGAATATTTACCTTAATGCATGCATTTTGTCATTTTGAACCTTTTTATAAGCATGAGAGTTGTTAGGCTAGATATGGAAATCTTGGAAATGCTCCTTACAGGTCTTCGTTTGGTTCGTTAGTGGTAAAAAATTAGGTAACGGAAGGAAATATTTGTTTCTTTGATAACTTGGTTGCCCATAACTTTCAGAGTTTTTTGTCGTGAGGTCTTTATGCGCTGCATCATGGTGTATAGTCCTATTTTCTGTTGCATCTCTAAGCTCGAAGTAATCAACTAAGATTGTTGTAGCTACCACTGTCAGCATCTTTTTGTTTCATGATCTTGGTTTAAGCCTCTTATTGGTCCTCGAGATGCAAAGCAAAAAAGAATGGTAAGAAGCTGAAATGCTAAGTAGCCTTTCCTTCTCTCTTTTCTTATCCATCAATTTTTTAATCTAGCCTTCGAATGCTAAATAACTAGAATGATAAATCACAGATTCATCTCATACGGCCACTGAGACTTCACAAGATGCATGGAAAGAAGAACTGAAACAACAAGATGTATATTTCTTTGCGATAAAAATCATATCAAGTATCACAAGTAACTTCAGTCTTTCAAATAAGCTTGAGCTAGGTGGATTCAGTGCAGTTTATAGGGTAAGATATGTCAAACTTTATCTGCCCCTTTCCTTTCTCATGCTCATTTTTGTGATCGCTAGATGACCATCTCCAACTGCGGATACATGGAGAGCTTAAAGATGGGAAGATAATAGCTATAATTTCGAGCAGCTCTGGACAGGGTCTAGAAGAGTTTATGAATGAAATAATACTGATATCAAAACTAAAAACTCAGAAACCTGGTTCGACTTTTAGGATGTTGCATTGAAGAAGAAGAGAAGCTATTGACTTATGAGTTTATGGCGAACAAAAGCCTTAATACCTATATCTTTGGTATGTTCCTTATTGTTTCTTATTCTCTTCATCATGTGCAAATCTTCACACAATGGTTTCTCAACAATACGTTTACAATTTGGCTAGATTCGACCAAGAAAACATGAGTTTGAGTGGCCCAAGTGTTCGACATAATTCAAGTTATTGTTTGTGGACTCCTCTATCTTCATCTTGATTCAAGTCTCGGGGTTCTGTACTGAGATTTGAAGGTTAACAATATCCTTTTAGATGAGGAGATGAACCCAAAATTATCGGAATTTTGGACTGTCTCTCAAAGAACCAACAACATGTCAACACTCGCAGAGTTGTTGGAACTATGTATTTATCCCCTCTCTCAGTCTATATATAATAAGCTCAATAAAGGCCTTCACTTTCTTATATAAGAGACATGAGGAAATTCTTTAGTGATCACTCTAATTACAAGTGTCACAGATATAGTTTCTCTTTCACACATATTATATTCTTCACATTGTTGTTCAAGAGGCAAAGTCGATGAGACCGCGTTCTATTCATGTCACATTCATATTCGTGTGTCCTCCTTCGATAAAAGAGCTTGAAGATCAGCTATGTATGATTCTGAAAGATCTTTCATTACGCTATGTACAATACAAAGTGTCTTCTTTCATTAGAAGGATTGAGTGAATTTTCAGAGAGTTTTGAGCCTCATTATACTTCTCAGAGCTTCATTTGATTCACTGGTGTTAACAAGTTAACATGATACTCTTAACCATTGTCTATAAGAAGCCTTTTTAGACCGAAACTTTCAACAAAGCGATTGCAAAAGAAGCCTCCTTAGCAAATCAAAGTCAAGACTTTCGAGCTCAATCAAATCTCATTACAAAGAATATTATGCACTATCATCATATAGGGGTTCCTTAAAACTAAATCTCATGTTTCTCATACAACTTAGATATCTATATGTCATGCTCATCACCAGTGGAACAACACCATAATTCTTTATGAGTAAAGAATAAAACTCAAAGAACCATTGAAATACACTTATTGGAGACCAAGATCAGATCTAAAAACACTTGAACATTCTTCAGAGCCTAAACTACATTAAAATGTTAATAATGTATAAAATCTAAAACCTGCTTTAAGTTTCTTGTAATGTTAGAATGATATTCTCCCATTAAGTAGCTATTTAAAACACTGTATAATATCATCATCCCAAATTTTTTAAAGCTAGAACAATATTATGGTCTTTTGTTATCAGTTTTTATAGAAAACTATATTAATTATTATAGTTACGCGAAAAAATTATATTACATTAGTATATTTTGATTAAAATTGATTCTAGATTAAATATGAATACAAAAATGAATAATACCGTTAGATATACAAACAAAAGCCATCAATTAATTTTCCCCCATCCACACCCACACCCCCCACACCCCCCATAGTTAATTCAACAATTTTGTCCCTCCTCTTTCTTTCAATGGTTGCAATATATATACATATATATATATATATTGGCACACCATAGAAACAAAATTAAAATTTTTTTTATACAAGAAATTCACCCTAAAAATAAAGTTGAAAATAATTATACACTTTATGCAGAAATAAAACTATAAATATGATTTTGGGTAAAACCAAATGAAATAGATGATGAAATAAGACAATTAAAACATGTTCAAAATATATAAAAAACAATATTACATGCCCGAACAACTTCCTTCTTCTTGTTTTTTAAGATCATGCTTCTTTATAGAAGAGTCGGACCTCACAATAATGAAACAACATACCATAAGATTTATCAACTAATCAAACAAGGAAAAGAAGTACTGATAAGCCTTTTTATAAGGTTTAATCTCTTAAATCAGATAGACATTTTATCGCTGAGGATTTTTGTACGCACGTTAAGTGTAATGACGTATGAACAAGGGTAAACCCAAGAAAGGTAACTACAAACATAACCAAAAATATAAGCTAACTTTTTCTCCACTACTCAACACAACCAAGTTTAACGATAAACGTAGGGCGCAATGCGAAATATGAAGCCTCTGCAGGGAATAAATGTGTCAATCCCTACTTTAACCTATTAGAAACCATCAAAATTTTACAATATTGATACATATACTAACAAGACTACATGTCTCATGCTTCTCCACTAGAAGTACCAAATCGACTAAGATAGCTGTCGACCTCACGTACGACCACTGTAAGTATTAGATTATAAAGAAAGAAAACTGCATCAAACATATTAACTAACAACGTTGTTTACAACCAGATCTGAATCTTTCATTCTTATATTAAGTGGATGCACCGTTAATCCCAAATACAACATCTCACGACCAAAGTTTTTGCTTTATGAGGTAACTTTGATGCTTTCAAACCTAACCTCTTTTTAAAAAAGTTAATACAATGAAAGGTAAGAAAATTGTCTATGTGCGAGGAGAAATATTTTTACAAAGAATGAAAGATCCGATGACAACTCTAACAATATAAACAAAATATATAACATATAATTCGCGCGTAGCGCGGGGATTCCCCTAGTAATCAATATTATAAAAGTAAAAGTGACTCTCCAAAAGATGGCAAATCAGCATATTTTTGCTCTTAAACGTCAACACAGCATCAAAAAAATTCAACTTTAAATGCCACTCAAAAAATTTTATATCGACACATCACTAATATATGATGTCACATGTACAACTCAATTTTGACCGCTAAAATCTATGCATGATTCGATATGTCGTTCAAACTTCATAAATTCATCAAATCACATCTTCCTCTTCTATTTTCTCAATCTCTCTTACCATACTGGATCTTTCCTCTCGATCATGCAATCTATTTCTTTTGTTTTGATTCAATTGAGTATTTCTGTAGAAACTAATTGAGTTCATGTTTGGAGTTTCTGATGATGGCAGAGACTTTAGGATCAATGGATGATAATGGAAAATTTATCGGCAGCGTCGGCTGTGTGGGACTAATTCGCCGTGGAAAACAACAAGATTTTCAACCAAGACTGTGATGCTTCAGTAATGGATGCTCACCCGTAGGCAGTGATCACCGACGCGTAACAGCCGCATCCAAATCTTTCAGCTACCGAATCCCATGCAAAACTATTATGACATCTTTCACAATTCCTACATGCATCTCTGTTTTTTTTTTTTTAATTTGATCATTTACTTGAAAATGCAATGTTTAGAAACAAAAGAATTTTGATACAAATCACATGATTGTGTTCTCTTGCTTATGCCTCTTTTCTGAACAAAGTGCTCTACGGTTACATGTCAGTTTCAAAGGTTTAAAGTATGGTTGGCTAGGGGTTAATCTCTGACATCCTTTTGCTCGGATGATTGATGCGGGAGATATGCTCTTTCTGGAATTATATTGTTGATGTACATACAATTTCATGCATATTTTAGTGTGTTTTAGCTTAGTTTTCATTCATATTTAGGTTGTAAATAAGCATATTAGCTTTAGAATGCATCATTTAGAGTCTTGAGTCTAGTTTAGGTTCATATTGCATTTTGCATCCATCTTTCTTGCATTTGTAGGTGCTCTTTTGGGATGGACTTTGGAAGGTTCTAATGGTGGATTCAAGGTGGATTTGGAGCTAAGAAATCATGGAGAAGAAGGGAAAAAAGTTATGGAAGAGATGGGGATCAACTAGGCATCAAAGAGGAGCAAGGAACATCAAAAACTGCCCAAGGTTGTCTCCCATCGACCCCCAGGTCGATGGCCAGCAACCTAGGAAGAAACTCACTCATTTTCCACTGGAGGTTGCCAGCCATCGACCCTGGGTAGGCTCTCATCGACCAGATGGGTCGATGGCTGACAACATAGACGTAAAAACCCTTTGTTTTAGGGTTTTCTCTCATCTCTTTTAGTACAAAAAGCCTCCATAAGCCACCAAGAACATTTATGCTACCTAAGCTTTAGTTTTTA
>OVAN01014263.1:0-12175 GCA_900406275.1 Anastatica hierochuntica | reverse complement strand
AGCACCGCCTGATTCAAATCTCAAGCCCGAACCGAGCAAGAATATTTTCGGTATAAGACTCTTACTCTATGATTATTTTGCTTGCGCTATGTTGCTCTTAGTTGATGCAGATTTGATGAACTCATTGGAAATCATAAACATGGTCAATGACAATGCCTTTCAGCTTGATCAACAAGGTAAGAATTCGATTACCTCTACTTTCAACATTGCTGATATAATTTCTCTCCATGTAGATGATGCGGATTTGAGGACAAATCCTTTTAAAGGAGGAGGGAATGATGCAACCATGACCAGCAGCTCTATCAAGGGAAGGAAAGACCGGTATGAACCAACTAGGCTAAGGATCATGGCACGATCTAATGGGTTTGCTAAGGAGCTAATTAGTATGATCCATGAGGTATTAGACCGAGAGAAACATATGGATTCAAGACAGATCATGTTGGACTTGAATATTCATGGAAAAATCAGTCTTCAGACAAGTCTTGGTCCACACATAGAAAGGTCCAACAAGCATAAACTTTCTATGGTCGAATAATATATCAACATGACGGCAATGCGAAAATTTACGACCATGCGAAAGGGCAAACCGAGATATTTAATTGGTTTAGTAGTTTAGGAAAACCCTTAGGTTTTCTACTTAAGCTTTGTAACACAGACTTTGAGAATTTATTCAGGGTTTTAACAAAAAGTTTTATCTTTTCTTCTTCACAAAATTGTGAATCTCTGTTCATCTTTGAACAAACTTATCGTGAAAGAGTTAATTCTCTTAGAGCCTTTTATGTTTAAGATCAATCAAAGCGTTAATTTTCTAGATCTTAAACACTTCTATCCAACCATCAATCCATCGATTCTATCTCCATAAATTCGCAGAAACAAACCCAAAACCATTCAGGAAATTCGATCTCTTAGTTTCAAAAAGATCAGGGACTAAAAATCTCCCAAAAGCTCAAGGGAATAAGAACCTTCCAACCAGTATTGCATCACAAGGTCTCATGCTTTATTCCTGTTTGTTGTTCATAATGCAGGATTTCTTCTTCAGTTAAACCTGAGGAAAAGAAACTTGTTTTCTGTAAACTGATGGCCAATCCAGACATGCTTTCAAAGACTTTGAGGATATATAAGATGTTTTTCAGGGATTGGAGAGAGCCTTCTAAGAAGATTATCAAATCATTTGCAAAGCAAAGGTGGGTTAACTTATTGTCTTTACATCTTTTGTGATAACCAAACTCATGATTCTCTGCCCCTCTGTCTAATAGAGCTGATAGACAGTTCATTGCAGTGACAAAAAGATAGGAAGAGAGGGGATCTCCCTGTTTAAACCCTCTTTTACCTTGAAAATAACCATGTAAGTGTCCATTGTAAGTTACAGAGAATGAAGTGTTGCAGATGCAACCTTGTAACCACCTAAGGAACTCTTCTAGAACTTCAATCCCACGCAAACAGGTAAACAGAAACTCCCAATTGATTGTGTCAAAAGCCTTAGCTATGTCTACCTTGGTAGCCATTAGTTTAGGTCCCTTGCCTTTCTTGTACCCATGAACCAAATTAGCTGCCAACAGAGTGTTCTCAGTGAGGAGCCTTCCTTTAACAAAAGCTGATTGGCTAGGAGAGATTAGCTGAGGCAGTACAAGCTTAAATCTACTAACTAACAACTTTGAAATTTCTTTGTAGACTGTGTTACAGCAGAAGATTGGTCTATAGTCAAAGATAAGTGTTGCTCCTGGCCTTTTAGGGATGAGAGATAGGATAGTGGCATTTGTAGCTCTAGGCATGAAACCTGAATGGAAGAATTGCAGGATACTGGTAGTTACTTCTGAACCTAGAACTCCCCAAGCACTCTTGAAAAAAGCTGAAGTTAAACCATCGGGATCAGGGGATTTATTATGATTTAATCTGAAGAAGGTCCTTTTATTTCATTTGCAGTTGGAATACGAGAGAGAAGACACTTCATTTCATGGTTGCATCTAAATAGAATGAGATCCCTGATCAGTTAAAGAGGACAAGAGGTAGGGGAGTAACTTGAGGTCCAAGATGAGAGTTGAAGTGGCTAACTACATGAGCACTCATCTCTAGGGGTTTTAAGATGATATGACCAGAACCAAGGGTGAAAAGATTGATCGAGTTGTAAGAAACTAAGAATTCCTGGCAGTTGTTATTTTGTGAAAGTAAGAAGTGTTGTTATCTCCTTCCTTTAACCATTGAACTATTGACCTCTGTTTGAAGTAAGACTCTTCAATTCTTTTGAGGAAATCCAGTTTTTGTTGCAGGTCTCTTTCTAGTTGGGAAGAGAGGGTTGAGGGGGTAGTCATCGCTTGAACATGCACAAATTGTAATAAAAGGTTAGTTTCTCTCACTCTCTGTTGAATATTTGAGAAGTTCTCTCTGTTTAAGGATTTGAGATCCTTTTTAATTTATTTCAGTTTCACACTCAGAGATGACAGACTTGGCTGATGAGAGACAGAGGATCCAGCCTGAAACCAAGTAGCCTCCACAACCGGCAAGAAGGATTTGTGGTTGGTGATAAAGTTGTAAAGTTTGAAGGTTTTAGTTCCACCAGTAGGGAGAGGACAGCAGAGGTCTAAAAAGAGGGAGAATGATCTGAAAAGTCTGCTGGGAGGAATGAGGAATGGCTTGAAGGGAAAGCAGAGAGCCAAAAATTGTTAACCAAGAGCTTTTCTAGCTTCTTGGCAATTGGAGAGACTGGTTGTTTGTTAAACCAGGTAAAGGTATGACAATGGAATCTGAGATCAAAAAGGTCTAGATGGAGCAAACAATCTCTTAGTTCCAGCATACGTGAAGTGAAGCTGTTGATGAGTGGGGAGGAATGTTCAGCATGGTGGATGATTTGATTGAAATCTCCACCTACAATCCAAGGGCAAAGCTCTAGCTTCAAAAGGTGATGAAGGTCAATAAGTTCTTTCCACAAGATGATTCTTTCTTCTTCCAAGTTGGAAGCATAAACAGATGTGAACACTATTCTTTGACTTCCAGGTATGCTAACTTCACAGGTAATTTGTTGTCTTGATTTGTGTAGGATCTTATTAGAGGCTGGATTCTTCCAAATTAGAATGATTCTACCATCTTCATCATCCATATGGTTTGCAGAGAAAGACCAACCATGACAAGTATACTGCATAACATGGTTCAAGTTTGACACTTTCACATGAGTCTCAAGGATAACACCAAAAAGGGGGTTATTGGCTTTAAGCTAGTTAAAGAAAGGTATATGTTTAGTGTGGTCGTTAAGGCCACGAACATTCCAAGAAAAAACTCTGTATATACATAGTTAAAGGTTAGGGAGGATTAGTGAAGTGTAGGAGGATCCTCTTGAGGAGTAGGGGGATCTGAGGAATGAGTGGGGAGGGTTAAGAGGTTAGTCAAATTGTTTAAATTTTCAGGTTGGGAGGAACTAGAGATTTGGCTAGAATCCTTTGTAATGGAGACAAAGGGTAAAATTCCTAGGATAGGGGAAAGAGGTGAGAAGGAGTTCTTGGTTAAAGCCGCGGAGTTGGTTTGGGGAGGAATTTGAGAGGTTTTAGAAGATATAGTATGATTTGGGATGACAAATGATGAGTTTTGGTTGGCAGGAGGATTTGGGATAGCTTCCTGCAGAGGAATAGAAGGGATCGTAGAGGAGGTTGAAGTGTTGATATCAGGAGTGGGGTTAAAAGATGAGGAAGAAGACACTCCCTTGGGACAGAGGGGTTTGATCGATGAGAAGTGGAGGCAGATGCTTTTTTTAGGGAGCATAAGCTAGTTTGGTTTTGGTAGTTGAAAGACCTTTCTTTGGTTCAGAGGAAATTTGCTGAGGAGGAAGAAAGGGGCAATAACGGAGGACGTGACCCAACTCTTTACAATGAGAACAAGTTGGGGGGAGCCAGAGGTAAGTTACATCCACTTTGATGATTTCTCCACTTTGCCTTTCCACTTCAATAAAGGTAGGAAGAGGCTTGGTAAAGTCAGCATCAACTTTAACATGAGCTTCATCTATGCTTATTAATTTTAAGGTGAAATCATCCATCTCCTTAGGATCACCAATTTCACCAGCTAGGAGGCTAAGAGCTTCATTGTGCATTAGGTGTAATAGAACTCCACGAAGATATGCCTAGATGGGTATTTCTTCCAGATTATGTGACGTTTATGAGTTTGCTCTCCACTGGCTGACTAGAAAGAGGCTCTCTCCAATGTACTACAGTCTCTTTTCAAGTATCAACTTGTGAAGATGATCATTTGGTATTCGAGCAAACATAAAGTGGGAACTAGAGTTGAGGTGAATTTCCAACTTTTTGTCTCTTCCCCACATATGGGACAAGACATTTCGGATGTGAGTGTAGGTGGGAGGCCTCCCTTTGAAGTGGCAGATGATGAAATCTTTGTGGATTTGAGCTCCTTTCTCAAAGACCGCATCTGGAATAAGGATTCTTGGTGAAGTCTGGATTTAGAAGAAGTTGGTGCTAGTCTCTCCAGTTTCTTATCTGTGGATTTTTTTAGATGCTCTGCCTATGTCTTTGTGGCTGAGTTAATTGGACGGGGGCATGAGGGGTCAGAAGAAGTTTTTTGGTGGTCAGTAGAAGAGGATGGGATAAATGGAGGAGTGGGAAGAGGAGGTGTAGGTAGCAGGGGTTTTGGGTTGGTAGGGGGATGAGAAACTGAGGGTGAGCTGGTTTGGCTTGAGAAGGTGAAACCAACAAATGGATTTTGAGAAGTAATTTGAGTTTAAGAAAGGTTGAGGCAATGAGGTGGATGATGAAATTGGGGTATAAACATCTACAGGAATGAGATTAGCAATTCTAGGGATTGCTACAGTACTTTGAGATACGAGAGAGGGTTTTTTCTTCACCACTCTAGGTGGTAGTCTATGTTGAGCTTGGAGCCCAAAGACAACAATAGTGATTTCTGGCTCTGCAACCAAAGTAGAAGAAGGAGATGAAGGTGAGGGAGAAGAGGGAGAAGAGACAAGGGGAAATTTGAAGTGAGAGAGAAGGGAGATATGGACGAAGAAGGGTCTGAGGGGTCTAGAGGGAGAGGAGGAGGTGGAGGAGGGGGGCCAGCAGCTTGGGCTAACAGAGGTTTCAGGCGGGATACAAGGTCACCATCGAACCCCGAACCATCATTTTTTACTTACTTTAAAACTATTTGTTTTTTTTTTTTGGTCAAAACTTTAAAACTATTTGTTATATATGAATTTTGTAGAAGAAGAACAAGCTTGTTTAAGTATGTTTTTTTTGATGTTGCGGCTAGTAATTAGCATGAATCATGTTTTGTTTGCTTTAGTGAAAAGTAGAGTTGAATGTTTTAATTTTTTTATTTGAGTAATTCTTTTGAATACGGTAAAAAAATGTTTTATGGGCAAATCTACTACTCTTTTTAAAATGAACAATTATACTAATTAGTGTTTTTACTTTTTTCTAAATACCACATAATTTTTAAAGGTCAATAAATTGAATTTTTGATTTAGTATTTTTCATTTAATACTTACTTTAAAGCTTTAAGATTTTTTGGGTTCAATTTAGTTTCAATGTTTGAAAATATAGGTTTAGTTTTGCTATATTTCTTAAAAAAAACATCATATATCATGTTATTATTTTTTTTTTTTGAAAAAGTAACTTATGATACATTTGAAACAAATTTTATTTAAATAGTATTTTTGAGAGTTGCTCTTCTTATTATTTTGCTAATAAATCAAAGGAATGTTTACACAAGATGGGTTATGCTTTTACAAGATTTAATCGATCATGTAATTAATAAGAAATAGAGGATTTGTCCTTTCTTTGGTTGCTTATAACAACACTCTGTGACACCAAAACAATTGTGGTTTATTGCAAAAACTAGCTCTGGATAAGGTATTAATCAACCGGTCGAACTAACAACCTGAGGCATTCCAGAAGAGCAAGAGTGACTATCAGAACCTCTCTGCGTCTGTCTAGTGTTGTAGGAACCACAAGAATTGCATTTATGCCCGATCACATGAAACCTAATGTTCGTGTTTGAACCACAATCATTGCAAAGTATCCATACCTAATTTCAAACCCATCATATCAAAATCCAAATCCAAAATGTGTATACATACAATAACCTCACAAGCTTGCAATATATAATATGGAATTCAATCTCACTTACCATCTTCTTTTCGTATAATTTTGGCATTTGGTATGCAGCAACCTACAACATTTTGAATGTAAGATTCAATGAAAAATACTAAGAGACTATACAAAAGATACCATTCTAGTATGAAAGCCTTACCTCTTCATCAAGTTTTTTCCACGAAGTGGACATGTCACAAATTGATTTAGAGCATACAGGGCATGTGTATCTACACAAATCATCAACAAAAGTTTTAAATCGACTTCTTTTATCGGTTACATAAAAGACTTGAGAGTTCTTTTTTACCGTTTATGTTGCCCCATTTCTTTGGTGCATTCTAAATGCATTGTGTGACCGCATCGTAGGACCGTGATATCTCTTGTAGAATCAAACAGGTACTAACCACAAATCAACTCAAATCAGGACAACATTGCGATGCACTACGAAATGGGTGTGGACATGATTGTTTTACCTCAAAACAAACCGCGCAATTGTGATGCATTGCGCCTTCGACACATTGGTGCTTGTTCTCCATAACTTTGGAGTAGCAACATCCTATTCCAAGAACACATATTAGCAGATATCGCGATTGTAAAAAGACTATCATATGCAGAAACGAGCGCATGGGATTTTGTCTCTTACGACATCTTTTGCAATGAAAGAAGTTTTCTTTTCCTCCCGTCCTATTAATCAAACCAATATCATGAGATTAGTAAGCACAAAATCACAAAGTCAAGATTAAAAATGTGAATATATTACCGGCAAATCCCACACTCATCACAGTGATATTGCTTTTTGGATATCTGAAAACAACCAAATGTGAGTCTCATTGGCACAAACTAATGTTACAAAAAGGGCGAAAAAAAAGCTTACATCATCGTCGAAGAACTTGCATTTTGAGCAGAAGTACTTCCCCATACATACACCACAGTTAGAGCAGTTTTGTTGGACCTGAAGAAAAAACAAAAACAGAGCTCAATATCAAACAAACATGTCTCCACAAGTTAAAGTTCATACATCACAAAAAGTTGATAGATACTCACATCTTGTTCTGTCTCACAAAGCGAACATATGACCTGAATTAAAAACGAATCAAGAACCAAAATTTTTAATCATAGTGAACAAACAGAATCAAAATGTTCATAATTCTCAATCTAAGTGTTTTAAGAAAACCTTAGAAACTTCATGTCGAGGAAGATTATGTCTATGAAGCTGCTCTGTTTTAAGGGAATCCTATTGAAACAAACAAACACAAACATTAGTTCTATATGATCTTTAAATCTATAAACAATAACTTTTTAATCAAATCAAAGTAAAAAAAAAAAGATTAAAAGAAAAAGATCATTGCTTTAATAATTAGTTTTGTTTTATACCTTAGCTTCATTGTGACAATGTCTGCATTCAAATATTTCATCACAACATGGTGCTCTAATCTTGCATCGTCTTCTATAATGTGAGCACCTAAACATTCAAACAAAAGATTGAAAATTTTAGCAATTTTTGATCAGAAAGATTCAAAAAAGAGAAACAAGAATCGATGAAGTGTTCTTTACCCGTAATGCCCAGATCCAATCTCCATTAAATTAGCAACCTGAGAGGTAAGTTCTTGATTCTGCTCAGTTTCTTGGAAACCAATCTCCATATTCACAACCCCAGATTTAGAAAACACCTCGAGAGTAACGAAAGGTTGTAAGAAAAAAAGAAAAGAAAACGTAATGTGAAGAAATATTTTTGGCGTTTGTTAATTTATGAGATTCAGAGGGAGTTGCAGAGACGTAAAAGGAATCAATGATATGGATAAATTATTTAAATGGAGATGATAGAGAGATGACTAGGCAACAATCATTACGTGAATAAAAATAGAAAGTTTGCAAACTAAATAATTTTGTTTTTTCTTTAGATATTTAGATATTTTTTTGGTTTTAGATATTTATTGAAATTCAAATGATTTGCAAGTTGTGACAAATCTCAAATTTGAGGGTAAGATATCTTTTCTTTTTTGTATTATGTGCATTACAAATTTGGCTTCTTTGGGTAACATTTTTTTTAAAAAATAATGACAAAATATATAATTTTTTTTGTCATCGGTGGTCTCATGACGAATACTTCCTATCACTAGAGGCATGTGCAAGGTTCGAACTCTGGCTTCATGAGATGGCAGTAGAAGTGGTGCAACCATTGACCCACTTGACAAAATAAGTAATTTTCACTAATCGAAAAAGGAAGAAAAATCTTTTGTTTGATTGACCGTAACTAGGAAAAATAATAATTTATCACCATTTCATACTTTATGTATCCATTTTTAGGGGTGAGACTATTATCCCGAATCCGTTATCTGATACGCTATTCGTCCTGATTCAGTCCGAAAAACGGATATCCAGAGGGTACATATCCAGATACGGATAATAGTTTCATAGATCTGGCGGATCTGGATCAAAATTCGGATAGTGAAATTTGTAGATCCAGATTTTTTTTTTTGTCATCGTAGCCTAGTGGCAAATAGTTCCTCTCACAAGAGGCAGGTGCAGGGTTCGAACCCTGGTTAGGTGAGATGGATGCAGAGGTGGTGCAACCACTGGCCCTCTTGCTCCTCTCTAGATCCGGATATTCAAATCCGGATTTATTATATAATATTAAAATATTTAAAATATATTTATATGTAAATATCATATAATATATATATAGTAAGTAAAAAATAAATTATATTAACTTATAATAATAAATTTTTATATAATTTTGGAAAATAAATTTCAAAATGTAAATTATATTTTGATTTTATAAAATTTAATTAAATTTAACTTTATTTTTTAAGAAAATATAAAAATCTGGATCCGTATATCCGCATATATCCGAACTTTCAGACGGATACCCGAATTCCAGATATTCTACGATCTCGAATCAGGATACCTCAAACTAGTTCGGATATCGGACCGTTTCACCCCTATCTATTTCTTTATGGCCTAAACTTTTTTACTATAAATTTTAGGACAATTATCAACATACTAGTAAAATACAAGCCAGAAAAGCTATTTCAATAGCGGCATCAAAAATGCCTATAAAAACCCAATTCATTATTTCTGAATAGGAATATAGAATGAAAAAGCTAAATAACATTTAAGGATAAAAAGATTATAAGTTTTCTTTTTTTGACAAAAAAATATTNTTTTTGACAAAAAATATTTTATTTTTTTACTTCGTCCTTTGTATTAAAAGAAGAGATACAAAAAAATGATTCAACCACAAACCTATTAGAATGTAGCAGACAACAGCGGGGCTCGGAAATTGATGTGTATTCGAATAATAGGAGCTAGTAATTGTCGATATGCTCATATTGGTGACGTTATCGTTGTTGTAGTCAAGGAAGCAATACCAAATACTCCTCTAGAAAGATCAGAAGTGATCAGAGCTGTAATTGTACGTACTTGTAAAGAACTCAAACGTAACAATGGGACAATAATACGATATGATGAGAATGTCGCAGTTGTCATTGATCAAGAAGGAAATCCAAAAGGAACTCGAGTTTTTGGGGCGATCCCACGGGAATTGAGACAATTAAACTTTACTAAAATAGTTTCATTAGCTCCTGAAGTATTATAAGCCTTAAATATCGATAGTTAGTATAGAATAGGATTAAAAAAATAGTATTGAAATAAAATTAATTAATAGATTGTGTATCATGCATATACCCTTACATAATAAAATATTAATAATTGAATTCATATATTAATATATAATTTTTTCTATATCTATATATATAAATAAAAGAAAAAATATAAATAAAAAAAAACATGTTGATTATATAAAAATTATAGAACAATAAGAAATTTTAACTTATCATGGGGAAAGACACTATTGTTGATATAATAACCTCTATACGAAATGTTGACATGAATAGAAAAGGAACGGTTCGGATAGGATCGACTAACATCACCGAAAGCATTGTTAAAATACTTTTACGAGAGGGTTTTATCGAAAACGTAAGGAAACATCGCGAAAACAACCAATATATTTTGATTTTAACCATAAGACATAGACGAAATAAGAAAGAATCCTATAAAACGATTTTAAATTTAAAGAGAATAAGTCGACCGGGTCTACGAATCTATTCTAACTCTCAACGAATTCCACGAAGTTTAGGGGGAATAGGAATTGTAATCCTTTCTACTTCTCAAGGTATAATGACAGATCGCGAAGCTCGACTAAAAAGAATTGCTNAGAATCGGCGGAGAAATTTTGTGTTATATATGGTAATCCTTCTAATATAAAAATTGGATATCCGGAACTTACCATTTGTGAAAAAAAGAGGGGGTTGTGTAATAGCACCCCTGCTAAAAAAATTTAGAATGTTTTCCCTCGAATGAAATTAAAGAAAAAAATAAATTATAATTAATGAAAATTTTCTTTCTGAATCACTTCCGAACGGCATGGTTCGGTTTTGTTTAGATACTAAAGATTTGTTTGATTTTAGGTCATGCTTCTGAAAGGATTCGACGTATTTTTGTTATAGGTATACCTATAGGCGAAAAAGGTAAAAATTTTAGTAAGTTCTTAGGTATTAAGTTAATCAGGGGACAGCCATTTTCTAGACTCCATAACAAGGATTGAAATGAGTAAGTGGTTTTTTTTTCAATTTCAACCTTCCTTTCACGAAGATACAATTCAAGATTCAAAAATATCAAGAAACCTTTTTTTCGTCCAAGAATAACTATATTCAGAGAATTAAGGAATAACAACTATGAAAATAAGGGCTTCCGTACATAAAATTTGTGATAAGTGTTGACTAATCCGTAGGAGGGGACGAATTATAGTAATTTGTTCCAACCCGAGGCATAAACAAAGACAAGGATAATCGTACTAAAGAAAATAAAGGAAAGGAAAAGACGAGCTGGCAAAAAAGGTCCGTTTTGACATGAAATGGATATATCCATATATTTCTTGTGAAATGAAAAAATATGGCAAAACCTATATTAAGAATTGGTTCACGTAAAAATACACGTAGTGGTTCACGTAAAAATATACGTAGAATACCAAAGGGAGTTATTCATGTTCAAGCAAGTTTCAACAATACCATTGTGACCGTTACAGATGTACGGGGTAGGGTGATTTCTTGGTCCTCCGCGGGTACTTGTGGATTCAGGGATACAAGAAGAGGAACACCTTTTGCTGTTTAAACCGCAAAAGGAAATGCTATTCGAGCAGTAGTGGATCAAGGTATGCAAAGAGCGGAAGTAAGGATAAAAAGCCCTGGACTGGGTAGAGATGCAGCATTACGAGCTATTCGTAGAAGCGGTATACTTTTAAGTTTCGTACGAGATGTAACCCCTATGCCACATAATGGTTGTAGACCCCCTAAAAAAAGACGTGTATAAAACTAAATAAAGGCTGAAAGGGTTTCAAGAGAAATAATTTTTGTTATAAAATTATCATCACATGTTTTTTAAGTATCATTAATTTAATATGTTTCAAAAAGTATCACAAAACAAAATCTAAATATTGAAGTATCAAAATTAAACTCTTAATTCTAAAAATAAATCTTAAATCTCTACATCTCAACTCTAAACACAAAATACTAACAAAAAATTTTAATTTCTATATTTTAAAAGTCAATTTTAGTGTTTATGATATTTTTAAAAAATTATGAAATGATAATAGTTGTCTATTTCTACGAGTGTGTATGATTTTTCATCAAATTTGTTTTGATGGTATTTAAAAGAGTTTCTAAAAACACATTTTGTGAATGATTCCACTTTTGGAGAAAATCTAGATTTTTCTTATTTATAAACACTAATAGATTCTTACATTACGTGAACTTAAAATCCTAGGATTTTAAACTTAAATGACTGGAAACTATAAATATTAGTATCAAGTTATTTTGTAGTTCCAAACTTTGCTAACTTAATATAGTACTAGTTGGGCGCTCCGCACCCTGTGCGGGGATGAAAATTTTCTAGATTTTATGGTAAGTTAATGATTTTTGTTCTACAATTTACACATATATCGGTAAAGTTTTAAGTTATCATACGTAGTCTTAAATATATTTATATATCTATAGCATTTGTTATACGAAAATCTTATGAATCACTACTATTTC
>OVAN01014262.1:0-12175 GCA_900406275.1 Anastatica hierochuntica | reverse complement strand
TGACCCGAAAAAAATCCGGTTCGGTGTCCGGGTCGGGTTTCAAAACATTGCGTTCGACAATCAAATGTATAAAATCGCTGTTTTGTGTAGGATTATTGATTTTTGTGTTTTTTAAAATTTTTTTATTTGTTTATTACTAGTTGAATCGCCCAAATTTTTTTTTAATACCGCTAAAAACCAAATAATTGTGGTAATCATTTCTTCAGATGTAATGTAAAAAATAACAATTTAATATCCAGAATGCAAGAAACAAAAAACAATGTTTGTTGTTTTACATTTCAATCTATAAAAACCCGTAGAAATTATGCGACTAATGCGTCTTCCATCCTGTATAGTTAGCTTGTGTCGACATCACCTCACAAAAAACCGAAAAAAATAAACACCTTTAATTATAAAACACATATTGCCCAAGAAATAGATAGATAATAGATCTGCGATAATAATAATAAACAGAAGAAGAGAAATACCTACTACTCTGTGAAAGGCAATACAAAGATTAACATCATCATCATCCGATGTTTTGGAAAACCTCTTTATAGACCACATTTTTTGTTTTTTTTCTGAGGTCTTCCCTCGTCGTCAGTAGTCAAAATCTTCAGACCTAACCTCGACCGAACCCTCGAAAGCGCCACATATAACTAACCATGCGAAAATACTAGCTTAGGAAGAAATAACCCCACCTTTTTTAAGTGATTGCTCTGACTCTTGTTTATAGTCATAGCATATGCAATAGCCACCGGGAACTGCCGACGCCTAATCCTAAACGAAAATTTGGAATTAGAAGGAGAAACAAACATCCTAGGAAGTAAAACTTTTTCCCTTACCATGTCACCAGTTATCACAAGAGCTTCGATAACATGGGGAGCCAACTGGGTAACCTGTAGACGTGTTCCGTTGCATAAACCTTTCTTAGGATCAATGTTCCTAAGTAACATAACAGGAGCACCCATTTTCACCGTTAGAACATGATTTGGCATCCCCAAAAACTTGATGTTATTCAGAAATTCTTCTGAACATAGCATGATATCTTTACCGCTTGTATCTGAAGTCTCAATACTATCAACACGAGCATGGAGAAATTTTAAAATTAAGCTTTTAAAAATAAAATGTGATATATTTTTGGTTTGTATGTTTTGGAAAATGTAAAGCTATTATGTTTAAGTTTAAATACAAAGTAAAACTGTAAAATGTAACGATAAATATCAGTGTATGTTCTGGAAAACCTCTTTGTAGACGACGTTTTTAGTTGTTGTTTGTGGTTTACCAAAAATACAAAAAACTGTCAAAACCCGCAAAAATCGTAAAAACCACAAAACCGCAAAAACCATAAAATCCATCAAAACCGTAAAACTCNCCCCCCCCCCCCGTAAACCAAAAAACCCTTAAAACCGCAAAATCGTAACAACCGAAAAACCGTCAAACTCGCAAAACGGTTTTCTCGGTTAATATCCAAATCATGTTCGTATCCATAACTTTTAAACAATCACTTCCATTTTATATGGTATAACCATTTCCGTATGCTCAATTTCAGTTGGTTCAATTTGGATCGATTTTACCATATTTAACAATCCTAATCAAGATAACTTGTATTTGTTAGGAATCGATCATCAAACCTCCTAACTGAAAAATTTTAATTAACTATTTAGTTAACCTCTGATCAAAAGATATTCCACAAGTTTAGTCAGTTAGAGATTTTTATAATTTTTGCCAAAAATATATTTTGAATATGAGAAGAAATTACATTATAATATATAAACCTATTTTCTGATTCCTCGAGAACTCATGAGTACTTGATGTAACTTGACGTAATTTAGACAGCTTTGGCTTCTAATATCATAACTCAAATCCGTAAGCCGTTGTAGATAAGCTATTACTTGGCATGCATCAAGAGTTTCACAACCACAAAGTACGATCCATTTAAATAAGAAAGAACGATAAAATTCAAGAAAAAGTAGAGTTGTTAGAAGCAAAATGCAGTATGGATTTGCAACTAAGAAAGAATGATTAAAATCTTCTCGAAACTTTCATTTTTTTTAGAAACTCCATTCTCTTTTCTCGAATGAATATCAAGGTATATATCACATTATTTTAGACTCGAGAAGATGGAGACTCGTCTAAATATTTAAGAGGAGACTCGTCTAAACATTTAAGAGGAGACTTCTCCGCTCTTTCATTATTATGTTTTCCTGATAGATGAAAAAACCGATTACAATGACAACAACTTGTAGATGACAATTTAGACTCTGAGCTAAATCATAAGAATATGAAACGCTATTAGCAACACTAATTTTAATAATTTTTTTTTATTAGATTCATGGAACTTCTTAGGAGTTGTTTTCATATACTTCTTGGCTCTGGTGAATCTTCCTGTTGCTTTAATCTCCTTTGAGGATTCAGTTGTAATATAGCTCTTGTTCATCTTCCGTTTCCAAAACGGCTCATTTCACGGCAGCATTAGCATTAGCATACATGTTTGATGGAAGGTACTCAAAATATAAATCTTATCCGAACCAGAAGATAAAATTTTTCGGTATTATGCTAAACTCTGAACTTTGATCTTACATATAGGATGGATGAATACGCAATGATAGGTGCGGGCTCATCAGCAAGTACATCTAAAAGTGTTAGCTTAGATGGTAGTAGAAAAACGGCTCTTAAATACATCGAAGCCTTTATTACAACTTTCATGGAACCTCGAATTATAACATCCGCTACTTTATCATCTCCTCCATCTATGGTAGCTCAAGTCTCGGAGAACGCTCGAATCCCATAAGCTGGCCACTTGAGATGCAGTTGTTCCGAAATTGGAAGATTCGTTACAATGCTGCGAAACCCTTCTCTTATACTCAAATCATGCACGACTTTCGAGCTTCTCCAGGTAAAATCTTTTACTATTTGTTTGTGTGCTTTAGATAAACTCCATTTTTCGGTCCTAATCGAAGAAAAATTGCAGTTTACAATACCGGGAAGTCGCCACGCAGAGCATCACACAAACTTGATGCAAAACTCTGGAGAAGCAAGAATCTTGCGCTTTGTAGCTACAACTTCGAATATGCCTGTTGAAGCGAAGATCTTTGCAAAGATTGTGCTTTGAAACCTCGAGCATCATCACCATGCAAAATCTTCAAAAGGAAAGAAAGAATCTTCTTATAGGATTTGAGTCCTTTTTTATTAGCATTTATAGTGAAATAATCTCTCTGTATCTCTCAAACCATATAAATTGAGCTGAAGCTAAAGAATCAGGCTCATACCAGAAAACACAAATCCATCAAGGCTTTCGTCTCATAAGATGTTTAAATCAGAATGGTGGTCAAGGCTTTGGTCTCATAAGATGTTTGAATCAAAATGGTATTGTGATAATATATGTGGACTTGATGTTTATTTGTCTATGTTTCTGAGATTTTCATGTAATGATAGACCTTGGGGATCATTGATGTTCTTCATCAAATTTTGTAAGTTTTTTCTTGTTTAATCTTCAAGATACACAATTGCAAATAAAATATTGTGTTTAGTATAGAAACAAACAACATAGAGCATCATACTCAGATGTGTCGCAGCACAAGCTGAAGCTGATCCGCTGCTGGACCAATCAAATCGATAATGAAATTCCCTACACTTGGAAGCCACTAGCGTGAAGAAGAAGACTCGGAAACCGCCATTGTTGTGGATAATGATGATGATGCTTTGTTACAGAGGTATGGCACTATATGCTTCTTCATGTTTGTATGCGATATCTGAAGATAATTTCAAGGGACACTAACGAATTTGACCTTTCCAGCTTCGTTTAAGGTTCTTAAACCGATCCAGACATCCATGCCTCGGTATAAAGCTTGGTCTACAAAAGGAACAAAAAAAATATCCAAACACTCATTATAGTGCTATATATCTGCTAAATTGATCTATTTGAAACAATGATTACATGATTTATTACCTCTTGCGGCAGAAGAATGGTCTTAAAAGACCCATTAGGATAATGAGGTCTCTTTTGGTATCAATATTGTATCATGCTCAAACTAGATAAAAACTTACCATCAAAAGAAACTTGTAAAAGTTAATAGCAGAAAAGTCGAGCTTCGATGACTAACCATAATAAGCACAAGATTCTTAAAGCTCGAGAACCTTTCCTTATAAGTCGAGTTTTGAACTAGAAGTTCATTGTTTAGCTTTGGGAGAAACCTACAACCTTCCATGTAACTCGCAATATCCTATGAAAAGCATTCGGTTACAAACAAGAAATGGAAAGAATCTTATCCGAAACTATTTAAAGAAAACTTACAATTGGGATTTTAAAGAAACCGATAGGAGTCAAATGTTCCTAAAAAACTCAATCAGATATAGACTAAGTTCCACTTTCCTTAATAGAAAATCATGAAGAAGCGGTAAAATACTTCGTAACATAGTTCTACCTGCATATAATCGCTATAGATCTCTGCTTTGATCATACCGTCCAACATAATGCATATCCAAGTAGCCTAAAAATTTACCAAAATGAACCAATTCAATGGCAGTGTTTATTATAAAAGAAACCCAAAGGGAGTCAGTTACTTATGCCACAGAAAGGAATCGATGCAGTGTCAGCATGAGGACCTGCGATCGATATAAAGTTATTAACCTATTAAACCGCGATAAAATCACAAGAGGAATAACACAGGCATGAACCTTTCATATCTCCATACCAAGTATATGACTAACAGAAAGGGCTTCATCGCAAAACTCGATGAGAGCTCGACCAATCATGTTACCTTGAGAGATAGTCCCACGATACTATAACCAAAACTAAGCTCGGGCATACTTTTCACCTATATATATACAAAACAGACCATGAATCAAATAGATTTTTCAATAGCCAAATTAACAAACCAATTCATTCAAATTTAACTAACCTTCTCACAAAAACAGCTGTCTACAAACACAAACACACACAAAAACAGAGAAACCAAACAATTAGACATATTGTTGCCACAAAATCTGAGGTAAACATTAATCGAGATTTTGAGTTGAGCCAAAACATCTTTCAGTTTCGATAACTCATCTTCTTTAAGTAACTCTTCATAAAGCTTTAGTCCTTTGACAACATTCACCTATAGAAAACAAACCTCCGAAGAAAATCAGAAAATTCTGAAAACATATTCACAAAAAAATTCACAAAAACATAGATGAGCAATAATCCAATAAAATTAACAACCATGAAAATCCATGATTGTCATACAACCAACATATTGTTGGAACTTTATTATATATAATGTATAGTATAATAATGTATGTTTGTGAAGGAGAAACGAGGCTTAGGCCTATTACAAAATTGTTATGAAGTTATAACTTATAACATAAGTGTGAGTAATAAGTCCCACATTACTAAGAGAGAACATGGTTCACTAGCATATAAATGGGAACACATTGAGGGAATCTCAAATGTATTGTGAAAGAGAGGATTGGGGGAACCCACACGCGCGCGCCGCCGTCCGCCCGCACGGCTCAGCTCTGGCTCTTGGGGAATGTGGGTCTCTGGCCCACAAAAAGATGTTCTTTTTGGGGGAAAGTTTTTATTGGGTTTGGCCCATTAAAAATTACGAAACATCATGTTGTTTTTGTCCTGAAAAAACGTCATAGAGTTGTTTCAGAAAACAACGTGCTCTCTGTATCCTCGGAACAAAAACGGCACGCGGTTTTTTCTCCCCTTCTACGAGCTGCCTTGGCCGAGTCTTCCGCGGCTGTTCAACAGCTCCTCCTTCCACGGCGCACGTGCTCGGCTGGTGCGGGAGGTTGAGCTCGAGTGGTTGGCATATTCTGTGGAATATTCTCTCCCACCAAAGGGTCTCTCGTGCCTATAAAAGAGACATCTCCTCTCCCATTTCAAATCACTCACAACTTCAAAACTCATTCATCGCAAAACACACACACCAAACCGTCCAACTCTCTCTCTCGTTCTTAAACCTCTTTCGTTTCTTAATCTCTTCCTCTCCGATCTCTAGTAGTAAGTCTACTTTCCGAGTTTATATCGTAGAACTTTAAGTTCGTAGATTCCGAATTCGGGTGTTGCGAATTCGGTCTTAACACGGTTTTATCCTGGGATTCTTGAATCGCGTACACCGTCACACTACGGGGCGATTTTTAGAATTAAGGAAAGAGATTTAAATCTCGACTCCGTGTCGTTTTCTTTCGGTTTTCCCGTTACAATTTATTCATATTTTATTATATATTTTATTATAGTATTTTCTATTTTATTCTCGTTATATATATTTACTATATAATTTTTGAAACGTCACATATATTATTTTATATTATTTTAATTATCGTCATATTTTTATTATATTTTTCTATTATCGTTTTATTTTATATTGTAATATTTTATTGTAATCATATTTCCATCATCTCATCTTCTTTCTGCTCGGCTTTTATAAAGCGTTTTATATCATTACTTTATTAAAACCGTTCTCATTTATATTTTATTATTATCGTATTCCCTATCCGGTTTTTTTCGCGACCTACACATATGAAAAGAAACCTAAACAAAGCAACAACAAACCTTGGCATAAAATTCCTTCGGTAGTCGTTGCTCTTCTTATATAGAGACAATAAGAAAGCAATCTATTTTTTCAATAAGCATATTCTAAAGCAAATCCAATTAGATAAAATCATATTTAAACTACTTGATTAGATAAAAATATTATATATATAAAAATTAAAACAATATTCCATAAAACAAAATATATTTTTTTGTATAGATAACAAAAAAATTTTCTTTCTTTTTTTAATTTATAAATCATGAATTTCACGTAGGGGTAAATTGGTCAAAAACGCACGAGAGAATATTTTTCTAACTGAGAACCAATGCGAGTGCGACACATAAGCAAAAAGCATTTTTTTTAATTTTTAAATACAAAAAGCGACCTCCAGAATTGCGCCACGTCACCAACAAATTCTGTGAGCTCGCCACGTCACAAAGTGACCTCCCATATATAGAATATATAGATATAGATAGATATATAGATATAGATAGATTTTTAAAATTCATTTTTTTGTTAAATAAAATTCATGTTTAAATTTTCTGTTTTTATTCTACTTATTTATATCTTTTTTCTTCAAATTGCATTTTATTAAGTACAGGTTAAATATTCCTCATGAAGAATGTTAACAAGATAATTGGGAACATAAGTATATTTGACAAACAATACAAACAACATTGAATGTTTCACTAAGAGATCTGCGAGAAGCTGATCAATTCGAACTTTAATGCCCACCATTTAATATCCCAAATATAATTATGTAATCTGAAATTCAATTCTTTTCCTTCAACAAGTTTGAATAAACTTTTGTTGTCTCCTCCAAATATGACCTTCTTATAGCCACGTATCCACATATATTGCATTGCCATCAGAAGAGCTTGTAGTTCGCTTTCTAGGGAGTTATCACATTCAGCTTCATGACTTTGTATAGCCTCCATGTAGCAGCCTTGTGAGTCACGAATAATCCAAGCCGCAATCCCGTCTTCATTCGGTTTGAATCTATCATCATAATTACATTTGTAGAAAGCCTGTGGTGGTCTCTTCCATTGTGTCCTACGTCGATTTCTTTTCCTTTTAGTTGTTTGTTAATGAAGTTTATTTTGAAATACTTGGCTATTTTTTCATTCCTTGACATATATTTTTCTCTCATGAGATCTTGATTCCATAAGCTCTGTTTTTGTTTAAAAATCATTAAACTATGACTTTTCCATAAGCGCCAAAGGAGCCAGATAGGTAGTTGCTATGTCATAGGTAGCATATTGATGTTATTGTGGCAGTCAAAAATTGCCCGAATCTTCATTCCAAAAGAGGCCACTGGGTCTGTCAAAGTTCTGTAGCTTAGTTGAGCTCCTCGCTAAAGTGATTGTTCATACTCACAATGAAAGGACAAGCGATCAATCGTTTCTGATTCCATACAACATCGACAACATTTAGAGTCCATTGTAGTTCCGCGATAGACCAATGCATCTCCCACCGAAAAGACTTCCGACAATAAACGTCATAGAAAGTGTTTAATTTTTGAGTATTGGTTGACTTACTGGAGGAACAATTGCTTCCTCTTGATTTTGTAAGTGTGTAGCTAGCCAGTAACTAGACTTGACCGTGTAGAAACCTGAGTCCGTATAATGCCAACCTAATAGGTCATGATGAGATTGTTTTGATAACTGAATCTTTAGAGTTTCCTCAGCATCTTCTTGCAGGACTATATCTCTTATCAATCTTTCATTCCAAAACTTCTGATCAGAATTTAAGAGATCTGACACCAAGTGGCATGTAGCACCTCCTTAATGCTAAGTCTTAGTGCTGTCTAACCATCGAGGCCAACAACATCAAGCTCATAACCAAATTAGGTAACACCAACGTAGATAGCTCCCATGCTAAGAAGCATCGCTTGTCTCGAATCTATTGGAAGACGAAGGATATATGCCTAAGGGATATGTATTGAAAAGAAGTAGCTGGAAATTAAAAGTAATATCTTAATAATAGGCCTAGTGACCTAGATTGAGAAAAGGCCTTAGCGGCCAAGGTTCAAAAAAGAAGGCACAAATGCCTAATGTTCAATAGCCCCAAACAGAGCTACAAAGATATAAACTTTTTCTTTAGCCAATGCAATGAAAAAGTTCTCAAAATAAATAAAATTTTATGCCTTAGCGACATCATCTTTGTTTCCTTATTTTTATGGTTGCTTCTCGACAATAGGTTCTTTGGAGCTTGTGAAAATTGGGCGGCTAGCAGCGAGAGAGACCAAGGTTATTTCAAAAGTCGGAGGAGCTACGAGTTTCACTGATGTCCTCAAATATTTTAACATGTTGGTACGCGGCACCAAGCTCATCAAGTTTCCACTCCTTGTAATTGATTTTCAAGTAGTCATGAGCTATCTCCCCTCTTGCTATCACATCGGTGAAACCCCCTACAATGTCAACCTTAGCCATGGCTAGCTCGACCTATCGTATCTTGGCCTCTACCTCCTTGGTTAGCTTAGCATCCTTCTCCTTAGTTGCAATCATGTTCTTCTCAGCAACCTTCACCAAACCATCCAGCTCCTTCACCCTTGCCTCCTTGGCCTTGGACTCATTCAAGAAATCGTGAGCTCTCTTACTCTTTAGGAGAACCTTAACTAGAGAAGCCTCTTTGGCCTTCGCTATGTTATCCGCTAAGACGTCATCATTGACCTCAGTTAGGTGGACCGCCACCAAAATATTTTACCAATTTATCAAAAAAGGCAAAAACACTAAGAAAGTTTCAGGGAAACTTAGTCCAAGGACCTTGGGAAAGACACCTCCCTCGAGCTCATTTTCCTAGCCATGATGTCTGCTAAATCAATGGCCAATACCCTACTCATCATTTCCTCTGCCCTAGCAGTGCCAGCGACATCCGTGGAGGCATGAGAAGAGGTGTTGGGAGCCTTCGATCCACCTTTAACATTGTCGGGATTCTAGGAAAGAGGAGATACGACATTTTTCTTCATAAATATTATCTTAGATAAAGAAGGAGGGATTAGAGGCTTTGAGGAGTTGGAGGCTTTGGCTAATAGTTCATTTGGGTTGGACCCCACTTCCGCATGCTTAGTGGAAGCCGTTAAGTACTTTTGGATCACAGTGGAGACGGAGTTGGTTGTGATCTTGGTCATATCTGAACCTGAAACCAAGAAGAAACGTATCAGACATATCACATCAACAGGAAGACCAAGCCAATAGGCCAACGCGAAAAGACTTACATAGATAGAAGTCAAGCTAAGGTTGTGCTCGCTGATCAAGTACTCCACTAATTGATATCCTTAGGGAATTCTAAATATTTATGCTACGCCTTTAACTTCTGCCTCATTAAATAGAAGCTTTAACTCTGCACAACACTAAGGAAATGAAAAGTAAGACATCATTCATATAAAAAAGTAGGACAAAAATCAGCAGCCTGCGGACCTTTGGCTACCCAGCTAGTATGGAATCCCATATCTCTCCCCACTATAAGGAAAATAAAACGATCCTGAATGGTCTAATCCTTCTATCTTCAGATGTGGTAAGGAAAATCACCAATAGAGTGAGGATTCTTTGGCCTGGTTTGGAGGTGGTATCTCTATGGCTCCGCCTAGTACGCAAGGAAGTAATAATCGTGGCAGATCTCCTTGGCTACGATGGTGATTCTCCGTAATTTAGCCAAGGCCTGGACCGATGTGAGGATGCACCAAGCTGATGGAGACAATTGACTGGGGGAAATATCAAGGTCGTTAGTAACCTCTACCACCAGTGATGGCACGATCGCTGGAAAATTTGGCTCGATAAAAACCTCATATAATGCAATCTCATCAGATTTGGAGTTGGAGGCTCTTTCGCTGCCTTAGGGCATGGCAAGTGTATGCTTGGGGCAGATCAAATGTCAGTTTGAACCCCTCAAGGTCCTCCTCCGCAAAGCATGACGAAGGGTTGAGGGTATATGCTTTCTGAGACATGATTGATAAACCCAAACAATGGTTCAAACCCTAACACTATTTCAACAACGATGGAAATGGAAAAGGTAAGTTACCTGAAGATCGCAAAGGGTGGAGATGGTTGGAAAGGTAGAGACCAAGATAAATCAGAACATGCAACTTCTAACAGGATTGAGGCGACGAAAACCTCAAAGGGAGTTGGATCAAAGAAGAGAAAGATCGACCCTTGGTGGAAACCCTAACTGGAATCCCAACAGTTCTGACATTAAACCTTTAAAGGGGAGAATATTGGCTGAAAAATCATTCAAAGAATAGAAAACAACCAAAAAGGCAATGAGAAAAAGCTCACCGGAGAAGTTATAAAATGAAGGTTGAGAGAGAGACTAGGGTTACGCACTAGGGAGACAAGAACGCAAAATGAAGAGAAAGACCCTTCTTTTCCTGCTCTTCACACTCCCCTGAAGTGGGCCTTTGAGTATTCGGGCTAATCAACTTCCAAGGCCACACCTGAACAAGATGCACCAGCCCAAGTTCTCAATCGTAGCCCTGGACAACCAAGGCTCAACAAGCGCAGTCGAGCTAACGCTATGGTAGATCATTAAAGCGACATCTAGAGTAAAAAATAACTCAGAGAACGAAACTACTCTTCAAATTCTAATATTAGAAAATAAGAATGGGGGTAACTAATAGGGGTAGTTTTATATTATTAGATTCAAACCATAGTTAGACCAAAGTTGGTATAAAAAGCCTTATAAGGAATCGATAAAGTAAGGCTCTAGCCTTGATCACGAGCCGAAATCATGGTTTTAACGAAGGCAAGGCGAGATTCCCCTTAAAGATTCTAATATTTTACGATATTGACTAAAAGCCTTCAAAATAAAAGGAAAGATTCCTTTTAGTTGAGATAAGCACAAAATTGAAACTTATCCATTTCCTCCTTAAAAGATACGGAAATATCATACTCGAATATCTATAAAACTTAGAGGGAAGAACCCTAATTCGACACGCCACTTTTATACACATACTTCTACACACATCACCCTTGTAATTGAAAATTTGTTTATCAATAACAATCGATCTTTTCACATTGCTTATTGTATTTAATACCTTCCTTTCTCTTCTTTGAAGAATCATCAAAAAACCCCTAAGCACTTATAATATGTTATTTTTGTTAAAAAAAATCATGATTCATGTTTTGAGGATTTTTGGTGGCTCTTCGTGGGCAACTTTAGGGAATGATGGACAAAAGAGATATTTCATTAATAGCTTGAAAATAGGCTCGTAGCTCTTGGTAGGATAACTAATGTTGGTAACTTCAGGGGTAGCTCGTGCTAGTCCATGGATGTTGGTTGGCTAAGACTCTAGTCATCTGATAGCAACTGCTTGACCTTGGGGCCATGGCTTGACCATGAGACAATGGCTCCTAGCTGTTGGAGGCAAGCTTTAAATTTGTAAAAGTCCGTTTCCTATCAATAACACAATCTGCAAGTGCACGGATATGTCATCGTAGTACTTGGGAGTCGAGCCACAAGGAGCAAACTTANGGAATACACATTTAAACTTAATCTAAGCAAATAAGGGAGGTTGAGTTTTGTTTTGATTTTCTTAAGGTTCTAGAAGTAAAAGCAAAGCAAGAAAGCAAACATAAACTTTCAAAGATGCTAACTTGAAATAAACTATAAGCTAAGATGACGGACCCATAAATGTCATAATTGATCCACTTAGATAGACGGTGATAAGGGTG
>OVAN01014259.1:0-12178 GCA_900406275.1 Anastatica hierochuntica | reverse complement strand
TACGAGTCTGCGTCTTAGTTCTAGGTAATCGTCACCAACAGATCTTGCTGCGTCTCAACTAGGTTCGAATAAGATCCCTTAACTTCTTTTTTAATTGTGTCTGTCGAATCGCTCTCCATTTACGCTTTTCATATACTTTAGATCCGTTCTCGTTTTCACTTTATATTCATTCACGTTAATTTATCTTACGAATCCTATAACTTGTTCACCGTTAATTCATATCGCTTCGCAATCTATTTCGTATTTCGTTATCTAACTCACTCATGATTTCTGTCTTATTGTCTTCGCAGTTTACTTTCGTATTTCTTATCCAATAACTCGCTAATTCGGTGTCTTGATCTGTTGATCTTTGGCTACAGAATCCGTGAACCACATAACATTGACAGTGAGAATTTCGGTTCCCACAGTATTGCGCGGTAGAACTTCATGATACAATAATATGATAGAAGCATATGTGCATATGTGATGAGAAAGTAGAAACTGGATTGGTTGACTAAATATAGGTTGCGAAGAGGTTAGGTTATGGGTTCACATATGTTTCATTGGCACATGTGAAGGCGTTGTTAGTATTTTGAGTGATGTTAGGACTAGTTGACTGTGAAGAATCATTTACAAAAATAAAAGCGTAAGGGTGTGCCATTAGAAAACCTTACCCTAAACCTTTACCGTGAGTTGGTGATGAAGTATGATTAGCCATGATGATGAATGTAATGTTGCCTAAACTAGACATTGAGTGGTACAAAATGATGAGGAGTAATGTTTAAAATGCCCAGTAAGGATTGTGTTGTTAGACAAGAAGCATGGAAGATAAATCAATTTAGAGTGATCAGGAGTAAGAATGCTCAGAAAGAAGAAAGAGTCCGCTACATATGGAAGTTATGGAAAAGGTAATTAAGAGATTATGGTGAAATGGGAAAAGAAGATGTGATTCCGACCATGGAAGAAGATGAGATCATAAGGTGAAGAAAGATTTCAAGAATCACGAACTTACAAGTTATGGTGCAACATGAAAAGTAGATATGAGGACATGACATAACTCTGACCATGGGTAATAAGAAGTGGGCGACAAAGAAGACTAAAATAGTGGGAGTGAGAAAGATTTTTAGAAGAGTTGGATATACTATGGATAGGATACCATGGTATAATAGATGGAAGTCGAGGATAGAAACTCGAGTGTTACTACGAAAGGAGAAAATATCTAAAGAAAGGAGGAGGACCAATTGGATGGTGTTAGACACTTCAATCTCAAAAAGCTGCATAGTTAGCCTCTTCTAATGCCGCCATGATGGAGGACCTTCAGAGGTACCATTCCATGTTTAGGAACCAATTGAACCCAGGTTCCATCATAGAAGAGGTCCTCGCAGGAGCTGCAGTGCTGCACAGGGCACCACCAGTGCATCTTCCAGGAGCATACCCACAACCGCCACCACCTCCACAAAATCAGTATCAGCAAAGGCCAACTTACTGGGATATGATTTGGCAGACGAGAGACATGGGCACCGAAATGTTCAATTGAAATACAAGACCTATTGTTGAAAGTTAGAGAAGTTAGTTGGATCAGAATCTGAACCACCTAAGATGCCCGATGGAGTATCGTTGAGACTTAGCTACTCAGTATTTGAAGGATGAGGCACTTGTGTGGTGGGATGGCTTGGTAGCTAAGACTCAGGGACATTACAAGCTGACATGGAAAGAGTTTAGGATCCAGTTCTTGAAGATTTTCTTTCCCAAGGAGACTATGGACAAAATGGAGGATGAGTTAGCTCTTCAGGATGTTCATGAATTGGTTAAGGATAGACTTCCGGAATCGTTGCAAGATGAAAGACTACCAATACTTAGATGACTTGGTAGAGAAGGCAGCAGACCAGAAGGATGTGATGCAAAGGAGTGAAACATGACTAAGGGAAGTCAACCTTGGGTTGAGAAGGTACTCGAAAGCTAGAAGAGGACTTTCGGACGTCTTGAAATTTTGTTGCCCAAGGTGCGGCTTATATCACTTCGGAAGCTGCCCAAAATGTTTAAGGTGTAACAGAGTCGGGCATAGGCAAGGGGATTGCCCACAACAGATACCCCATGTCAACAAAGGAGTCATGGTCTGCTACAAATGTAACCACGAAGGGTACCTAGCAAGGAATTGCCCGAAGATACAGAGACAACAGCTGCCGTCGCCGCCACCAAAGCGCCAAGCTAGGGAGCTGCACATTTTTGGGGTGGGAGATCATGCTGGGGACGAGCCACGCTTGAATGAAGTAGGAGGCCGCGATGAAGTTGAGCCGATTGCTTGTAAGTGCACCTCCCAACTTTACCTTTTTAATTGAGTATTTTTCTGTGGAATTTGTGTCAATTAGAAGTTAATGTGTAGAGTGATAGAAGAAAATGTGAATCTCTTTCGGACCGATTTTAGTTGGGTATGGGGAAGATTACACCATGTTTGACTCGAAAGCTGCGAATAGCTTTGTGAGTCCGCGGTTGGTTAAGTGTTGGACTTTCAAGGGGAAATTCTTACCAAAAAATCGGAAAGTGGTCACGATTGGAAAGAGAAGCTGGGAGCTGTCGGTATTCACATGGACGTACCAATTTTCATCGCATGAGTGGAGATGATCTGAAACCTTGAAGACATGAAGATAAACCCTTATGACGTCGTTCTCGGAATGGACTTGATGAACATCTATGACGCCCGCCCAAAATGCCGGAAGGCAAGAGTACGCATTACTAGGACGGGAGGAGATATCATCTACTAGGGCATTAAGATGACGGTGAAAATACGGGTCATATTCATGCTCCACGTAGAGGAATTGCTGGAAAAGGGTAAAGAAGCCTTATAGCCACCATCACCACCAAGAAGGAGAAGGAAGCGCCAAAACTAAAGGATATTCCGGTGATGGTTGAATATGGAAATGTATTTGAACTCTTAAAAGGACTGCAACCCGCCAGAGAGGACGCCTTTACCATAAAGTTAGAGCTAGTGACGACCCCTATGTCTCGAGCTCTGTATCATTTAGCATCGACGGAGATGGAAGAATTGAAAAAGCAGCTAGAAAATCATTCATACAAAGGGTTTATTCACCAAGTAGCTCCTCATGTGGAGCACCAGTTCTATTTATGAAGAAGGAGGTATGAGTGCTGGTACAGTCATGGATATGAGGGCCATACAAGGTATACACTGACGCCTCAGGGGTAAGGCAGTGTTGTGTATTGATGCAGGAAGGGCGATTGATTGCATACACTTCCCGCCAACTAAGGACTTATGAACTGAACTACCCTACCCATGACTTGGAGCTAGCCACAACGGTTTTTGCTCTAAAGATCTGAAGAGCCTATTTATACGGCATAAAGGTGTAAGTTTTCACCGATCACAAGAGCTCAAAGTATATCTTCTTGCAGTCGTATCTAAATCTAAGGCAACGCCTGTTGATAGAACTGCTAGCATATTATGATCTCAATATCACTTACCACTCGGGAAAGGCCAACCAGGTGGTGGGACACTTTTGAGAAGAAGAAGTGATGATGTTTCCGAAGCCAAGGAAGTCCAGGAGCTGGTATATTGACGTGGGTCGAGTTTAATACTTATAAACCTATTGCCCTACTTTCAATCCCGCAAGAGAATGAGGTCAATCGTAGTACTTTAGGGTCATCCAAGGATTTAGAGGCTTATACTAGTAGAACCTAAACAAGGAGAATGCACTAAGGGTTCTAGTCTAGTGGGCGATCTAGTAAGAGATTGTCACGGGTCTCTACTAAACCTAATGGAAATCAAAGTCAACCATAGTGGATATGCATAAAAGAAAGCAATAAACAAACTAGCATAAAAGTAAAACAAGAAAAGAGTGAACTTAGATCTAATCAATAAAAAGATAGGATCTTGAGACAATGGTTATGGGTTCGATTTCAATCTAAATATGCAATGGACTTGGGTAAGGCTTTATTGGAGGATCGAATCTATTCCTAGACCAGGGATCTCTCTATATTCGATCAACCCACTCTCGGGACGAAGATCTATTCACCCTTACATATTACAAGGCCCAACTCTCGTTTGTTGCCTATCAAAACATGTATGTGATAGTGAGCCTCAAGCCATTTTAGCCATTTAACACTTTGGTGTCCCTTTGGGCAAACTACTCTCATAGCTCAAGGTGAAAAAGATAGATCTAGTTCTCACAAGGATTTCATCGAACACTTTCTAGGCGTTTTTGAGCAAGCAATGAACTTTAGAGAACTAAACTAGATCTAGTAGGAATCTATGCCAAGGTCTAACATAAATATCCATTAGAGCCTTAGATCTAACCATAGCCTACTATATCTCAAGATCCAAAATGGATCTACTCACTTAAAGTCATGGAAATCGAAAGACAAGAAATGGGCCTTTGAGCTCCCATGGTTTTAGAAGAATAGATCTAAAGAAAGAGATGAGAAAGATAAGATCCAAATTACTCAAGAAAAATAAAGAGTTATTACAACGTATTTAGATCTCAAAACAAAATGAAAGATAAGTGTTCCTAAGCTAAAAAAAAGTTGTTCTTTGTTCGTGGTACATAAGGCCTATTTATACTAAGAGAAGTGAGAGAGGAAGCCCTAAAAAGGTCAATTTTTGGGTCAATGCTACACAACATCGACCTCAGGAGGCCTAGCATCAAACTAGGAGGTCGATTCTGCATTGAGTCGGGCAGCAATCTGCCAAGGTAACACAACATCGACCCAATGCTACCCAGCATCGACCTCTGGCTCGATGCTAGCTTCCCTTGGAAACTTGTTGTGGCTTCTTGCTCCTCTTTGATGCCTTGTTTGATCTCAAATTCCTCCATAGTGTTTAGCTCCTTTTTTCCATAGGTTTTAGCTCCAATTCCATCTTAAATTCACCTCTAGAGCCTCCATGATTCCATCTCCAAGTTGCACCTACAAATGCATAGAAAATGGTATGCAAATGCAATATGTTCCTAAACTAGACTCTAGACTCAAACTAATGCATTCTAAGACTTTTATGCCATATTTACAACCTAAAAGAGGATGAACTGAGCTAAAATGCATCAAAATATGCATTAAAATATGTACACATCAACACCCCCAAACTTGTCCTTTGCTTGTTCTCAAGCAAACAACAAAGACCAAACCCGGAAATGAGGTTTGCAAGCGGGAACTCAAAACCAAGATAAGAAACGTAATGACTTATGCCCAATGTCCTCAAAACAAGTAAAATGGTGCAAAGATCATCTTAGAGTCTAAGTACTTCTCCATGATAATCACAAAACCAATTCTTAGAATCTAAGTTAAGCTTCCATAGACCATCTCATTACCAAATCCTTTTTATATTCAATTAAGCTAAGGCGTGAGTTCTTTACTTATGGGTAATGTATCTCGTCCATTCGGTTTGGAGTTCAAAGAAGGGTTTTAATGTAAAGAAGTGTAAAAAGAAGAGGGTTCACTCGATTTTTAATTGGTTTCTCTCATACAAAAGTAGTGCAAGACACTAGGAAAAAGCAAGGTGGTAACCGAACAATTTACGCATACAAAGCATTTACTTCCTCTAATTGTTCCCACCCCATTGCTTCCTAAGGATCTAGATACTTACTTAACATAATTACCCATCCTAAGTCTAGAAACCATAGACTTTTATTGAACCAAAATCACTCATTCTTTTTTCTTTCTTTTTGTAGACAACTAGAGATTCTTAAACTTTTAGACTTCTAAGCTACTAACCTTCTTTGGAATTTTAAGAACCACTATCTAATCACTTGGATTCTTTGTTTTGGTGGACTCTCTAAGCTTTTAATTTTCTAAGGTTATAGCTTGAACTTATTACTAATCTTTAGTTCCTTTTTCTTTCACTTCTTTTTCTTATCTTTTTCGATTTTTACCTTCTCTCTTTTTTCTATTGAAACAACCTAGGATCATATAAGCACTAAGGAACATCTACTTGACTCAATACTCACTAACCATTCTCAAGACTTAGACAACCCCAAAACCAAAAAGATTTTTCCCTCCTATAACTCTAGTTAGCCTGAAAATGAGGCTAACTCTAAGGAAGTATCCTCTTTGTCGTTCAACTTCAATTCAAGTGGGTTTTTGCCCGTGTGTGCACTTTTCTAAAGAGATCTCACATAACGAAATAATAGAGGGTTTTGAAGGAAAGGTTTAAGGGTTCATAAGGGAAGGTTACTACTCTAAAGATGAAAGTAGCCATTTGAGCTAAGATAGAATGGTAAAAGATGGTTAAAACATAGCTCAAATGTAGTGATTTCCCATGGTCAAGTATGACCAAGCCCATAAGCAAGATGCTAAAATTTGTTAAAAAGCCATCTTAGATAGGAATTGGTTCAAGAGATAATCTACTTCAACATTCGCAAAGATCTTTCAAGAGTTCAATTCCGATCAAGGATTTTTCTAAGACAAAAAGAGGTCTAGGCAACATCTTACTTCTAGTGAGGGCATCATTCATTAAACAAAACTAATTTTTCTAAGAGGTTGTATCATCATTGTTCCCTATGCAAAATGAAATCCTATATGTTTCTATAAACTAAGTATTCACAAATGTTTGCAATCTATATGAAAAGCTTTTAAAATCTTTTTGTATTTTTTGAAAATTTTTCGATTTTTTTGGTTTTTTATAAGTCATAACTATCTACAATGTAAAACTCAATATGCACGAAAAGAAAAGAAAAACATCAAAACTAAAAATAATATTAGTACTAAGCCCCTCTCCCGGATTTAAACTTCACCGTTTCGGTGAACTTTAAACCGTAAGAGTGACTTCTAAAAACACACAAGAAAAATGAAAAACATGCAATAGTATTCACAAGGGAAAGTAGTTGTACCTTTAGACAACTCATATGTATGAGTGTCTTGTTGATCCGGCGGATGAATCGGGTTCTTCATTGTTGTTGCGTTTTGATCTCTGAGGCCGAGATGAAGAAGGGCCAACGGGGTCTTTCCCATGTCTCCTCCGGGATAGCTCTTCAAACGAAGTCCTTGGTGGTTGCATTCCATGCTCTTGTTGTTCCCGGATCACTAATGGCGGAAGAGCTACCGACATTCTTAGTTTTGTGAACTCACGCTTTGGGCATTTTTGAATATCTTCCTCACTCTCGCATGCGGTAGCATATTTGTTGTACCTCGCACTTCTTTTGAAAATCCTTATTAATCACGAGAGCATATTGCCTTGGTTTTTTACGACCTTGGCGTGCTTTCTTAGTTCCATTTCCAAGCTTTTCTCATATGGTGTCCTTAGATGTGGCGGTGTATGAAATTGACGGAGGAGTGAATGTCCATACACGTCTTGGGGTTAGTTTTGTTCAAATAGCCTACGAAGTCTTTGTTCTCCTTGTAGTATGCTCCGTTTATAGTGAAGGTTGCTTGGTAGGCAAAAGTTGATGTCCTTGTCCATTTGTGCCGATGTATGCTCCGCATCCGACATTGGAAGGTTACAAGCCCTCCATTTCCTTTCTTCGTCCATGAACAAGTAGATCACGACATCTCTAGGACCATAGCCAAAAGCAAATTGCTACTCTACTAAGTAAAGCATGTCCATCTTGGCTCCCTCTTGGCGATTCTCGGTCCTTACTTCTTTCTCAACATCTCCACCTACCCATTCATCAAGTTCGATTCCAAGGTAGTAACATAATGGGGTGAGCATGCCTCCAATCCTCGTGACGGGATGACTTGCTTTTCACATATCCTCTGCATGATTTAGTAGAATAATTACGAACATAAGACCAAGATTGGTGTTTTCGCCTAAGTAATCCACCCATTTCTCCCCATTTTGGTCTCTTAAGTACCTCTTCAATCCTTGGAAAAGCAACTTCATAGCAAGCTCATTCATAATTTTTGGGTTTCCCATTGCTAGGTAAGTGTTGGCCACAAACTCCATCGCGTATTGAATTGTCGGGCTACAGATCTCCGTTATTGTGGCCGAGCCTTTTATGTAATCCCCAAAGGAAATTTTCTTCCAAAGCTTGCTCAAATCCAAACCATCCTCAAAACCAGTTCCACTCTTTAACGGGTCAAAACCATAGACCTCACACACTTCTCGTGTTGAGATTTGGTATTCATCGTCCTTTGTTCTAAACGAAATGTACCCAAAGCCGTGCCCCAACTCTCCATCTCCTTGTAGAAAGTGTTGTGTAGATAGGAATTGAAGCGTTTGTTGCGTCAAAGATGGATGGTGCATCCAAAATCAACTCTTAAGTCCCATCCTCTTTAGCAATGTGTACACATGGTCGTGAATAGCCATCTCTCTCAATAAGCTTTCATCAACCCATGGTGTTGCTTCCACCTTTGAATGCTTTTGGAGATGCAAGTAGACTCTTCCTTCCTCGTTCGACCATGATTGGTAAGAAATTCGTGATGGTGCCATTCTTGTTTGGTACATATACTCAAAAAGTATAGATAAAGTGAATTCAAAGGTTAAAGAACAAAATAAAGATGCTAAGGAGTTTAGTCTTAAACTGCTACATAAATGGTAGGAATATAAAGCACAACGTCCCGGTTCTTAGCAATTTCCTAGGCCAATTCATCATTCTAAATGCAATATACTCATGTGGAGCCGAAATGCAAACATTCGAAGTCATGCAAATTTTGGCCAATACAAACAAGAACATGCATTTGATTTTCACACTTTCCAAACTAAAAATCATGCGGAAGCTTACTTAACTACCAAGTTTTAAGTCAATTTAGTTTCCATTTTAAGAACATTTCTAAACTTAGGCATGATGTGCACTTAATATAATATGCCTAAATTCATAATTATGGACCAAACTTCAAAGTAGTAAATTCTAATTATGCACAAGCAAACCAAGCATCCAACAATCAACACCTTTCACTTACTGGAATTCAAAAATAACTTTCTCAAAGAAGCCTCTCTTTATCGAAAATTTCAAGACAAAGTACGCACTTAGAGATTTTTCATATTTAGAAAGTGACTCATGAAACCATGCTCAATCAACACCAATCATACACATCAACCACAAAATTTAAGTTTTCCCAAAATTAATTTCAAAAACACTATTCCCTGCACTATTCCCTCAAGAACAAAGATACTGATTCATGCATTTCTAGTTGTTTCTAAGCAAATGTAGCTCATAAAACACTAACAACTAAGATTCTCCAACTCAAACAACCCACAAAACATCATCAAACACTTTTACTTCAAAGAAATCGAAAATTTAAACTAGTAAAAGCAAGAGTTTTTAGATTCATACCTTGTTCTTGATGTTTTAAGGAGAATGAGATGAAAAAAAGAGCCAGAATGCACTTTAGAAGAACCAAAATCTCTCAAACTTTCTCAAAAATCATCTCTTGAAAAATCAAAAATTTTCTTTAGCAAAAAGAGAGAGGTATGCTCGATGATGATGAGAAACAGAGAGGAAAGTGAGAGTGAAAAGTTGTGGTTAAGAGTAAAAGTGTAAAAAGTTATTTGCAAATTGGTCCCTAGGTTTCCAAAATATTTAATTTTTGAAAACTTTTGCAAAATAAGCCAAGTTTGAAATTTTGAAATCATGGGAAAATCATTATTCTTGAATTTGAGAAAATTAGGACCAAAGGTTTTCAAATTTGATCAAAAAGGGTTTAGTTTTCTTAAATCAAGCTTTGCAAAATCACTCTTGAAATTGTTTTAAATGGTGAAATGCAAATTGGAAACTTGAATTTAAGAGAACTTACCTCGGCTAATGGAGTGTCTTTAAAGTTGAGTCATATCGACTTGTACAAAACTTCAATCCGTTACTCCATTTTGGCTTTGATCTTTTCCTTTAATTAGCTCTCGTTTTGCCCTTCCAATAGCTTCTTAAGCATAGCATGATTCTCTTCTTCTTTGGTAGGACCGGTTTGTTGTTGAGGCTTTTGGTAGTAGCCTTGCCTAGACTATCGTAAGGTCTAGTCGCCCGTTGTGCGACTAGACTCTCGTAAACGTTTGGGCGACTAGGCTCTCGTAAAGGTCTAATCGCCTGGGCGGGTAACACGGGAAACGTCTAGTCGCCCATGGTTGACTAGACCACGTCTTCTCGATCGTCTTCTCCTTTGAATCCCTGTTCGATTTTTTCTTGTTTCGTCTCGATTGGAGTCTCTGTTGAAGTTTCACAGCAATAATCGTAAAGACTTGTGCATTCCGTAAAAATTTCTTATCAATCATATAAAATGATAACAGTTAACTCGAACACCGATGTTATTCCTAGCTATATGATCGGTTTTACCATTTCGCCAAACCATCGACGCGTAGTCATATGAAGACCGATTTCTTCGAAAGAAATCGTAAAAATCACTTGGTCGCTAAACGGCCCAGGAAGGAACAAAACGCGACGAAAGTCCACTTACCATTTCGGAACGAGAATGGGCCCAACTTCGTCAAAGATTTATCCGAATTCCACGAAAGATAAAAGGGAAATACGATAAAGTCAAAGTCTGAAGATAAATATGGAAAACTCGTAAAGACATGGAATATTCTCGAAAAATTGAATATTTCCGCGGAAGGATATGCTCAAATTTAGGGCGGAAAAGGAAATGAGATTAGTTTACGAAGGCATATAAAAGAGGGGCTAAGGAGAATGAGAAGGGGGACACAAAAATTTCTTCACAATTGATACTTAGAGCTTTAGGTTTATTTTCGTTTTTGCTAGCGAGTTGCGTCTCAATTAGGTTTACCAGTCTTACGCTGTTAGAACTAGGATACTCGTTGAAGACTATCATGGCCACGACTTACCACCTTTTGTAACGCTCTACGCAAATTCGGAATATGATCTCTATTGCTCTATTTTCTTTCGAATCTCTTTTACGTTTATTTCGTTGTCTGTTTTCTTCGTACTTTTGATATGTCGTTTATCCAGGACCTCAAGGAAAGTTCGGGTTTCCTGGCTTTCGCCCGAATACGAATGTCGGTAGTGCGAATTTTGGTTCCCACAGTTTGGGGCTAGAAGGAGGGTTTCTATTGGTTCAGGGTATAAATCAATCTAACTCACAGCCACAAAACGCTAGGTCAGATATGACTACAGACGACCAGAACAACCAACCAGGTCCTGACGGAAACAACCCTAATGACAACGTTGAAAACAATCCGACGACAAACGTCACTGGGGTCAACGCTAACGCAAACACCGCAGAGTTTGAGGAGATCAAAAAAATGTTCTCGACTCTGGAAAAGAAGTCGGCAAAACAAGATAAACTAACTACCTCTATCGCTAAACAGGTTGAAACCATAAGTGCGAGAGCTGAAACCATTCTCCCGTGTGGAGCTACCAGACTCCGCGGAAGAAGACTCGACTTTGCAACTCCGCTCGATAGACCACGGAATGCGCAGGAAAACCCGTCGGAACAAAATCCCGATGAAATCACCCATGTCGTAGCACGGAAAAATGCGGATGACCTTTCCATTTTCGAGAAGAAAACGGAAGAAAAGAAGTCGAGCAAATCAACTTAGACTCTAGAGATCACCACAACCTACAGATGATGATGCTAACGTACACCCAAGAAGGGTTAAGAATCGCGCAACACGGCAAAACTCTCGGCTCGACGAACCTGATGTGTTCGTAATTTAACGCTTTTGTAGCATCATTTAGTATGTATTTTAGTTGCATTTAGTTTGTATATAATGCATTTAGGTGTTAGAATTCATAAAGTTTCTAACTTGAGAGCTTGGGATGATGGGTTCTTGATGCTTAAATTGTGAAGAAACAAAGAGAATCAAGAGCCAAGAGAAAGTGAAGAAGAGAGTATATGCAAATAATACGCCATTCTGACGGCAATTAAAAAAAACAAGTAGAAGAAGCTGTCAAGGTTGTTGGCCATCGACCTAGAGGTCAATGGTTGGCTACCTGAGGTCGATGGCTGGCAACATCAAGAAGAAAAGATGTTGTTTGCTGCCATGGTTGCTGGCCATCGACCCCCGGTTGTCTCCCATCGACCTGGGAGGTCGATGACTGACAACAGTGGCCGAAAAATGGCTTTTTAGGGCTTCTTCACCCTCCCTTTTAGANAATACATCATCTAAGCCTCCAAGAACATTTGTGCTACCTAAGCTTGTGTTTTTAGTGTTTTTTGTGTGTTCTTCTTGTGTTTCTAAGTTATTTAAAGATTTGTAAACACTTTTGTGCTTGAATCTTTTTGAATCATTTATGTGTTTGTCTTCTCTTTAATCTATTGTTCATCTTTGTTCTTCATCTCTTTTCTCCCTTTTTCCAAGATTTTTCCTTTCTCA
>OVAN01014258.1:0-12179 GCA_900406275.1 Anastatica hierochuntica | reverse complement strand
TTAAAAAATTCCCATGAACCCCAACATGGGGTTCACTAATGGGCATGCCCTAAAACGCGGAAAAACTCAAAACGGAAGGGGATGAGTTCTTACACGATGAAACGGTAACGTTTAAGTTAGCATGAGCAACTATTCTGTGGGTGCGGACCTACATAAGCTAAAGGATTAGAAGGTCCCACTAGTAAATCCAAGGGCTGTTGTTATTCCAGACACGTCACTGTTTCCGCGAAATCAACCCAAAGATCCTTTCCTCATCAGTGGAACGGCGATATTCGCCATCAGTCTTTCTTCGAAGGAAATTCCGGCGACGATGTTGCCACCGGAGCTACAACCTCGGCTTTTCCGGCCGCATATATCCTCTTCCTCTAATGAATCGACTTTGTCTACTCCCAATTACTCCCCTCACATGAGCCCTGCCTCCTCCAGAAACTTCATCGATCGAGCTACTGCTACTTCAAGATCCAACAACTCTCGATTCTCTCCCTCTTCGTTCGCTTACAACGGACGGATCGCCATTGCTCTTGCTCCATGCGCCGCGTTTTTACTCGATCTCGGCGGCGCTCCGGTTGTCGCTACCCTCACCATCGGCCTCCTCATATCATACATCGTCGATTCTCTCAATGTCAAATTTGGAGCCTTCCTAGGAATATGGATGTCGCTGATCGCCGCTCAGATCTCCTTCTTCTTCTCCTCTTCTCTTATTTCCTCCTTCAATTCCGTTCCTCTCGGCTTGCTCGCTGCTTTTCTATGCGCCGAGACCACTTTCCTCATCGGATGCTGGACTTCTCTCCAGTTCAAGTGGCTTCAGCTGGAAAATCCTTCCATTGTTGTAGCTCTCGAACGCCTCTTGTTCGCCTGCGTCCCCTTCACAGCCTCTTCGCTGTTCGCCTGGGCCACCATCTCCGCCGTCGGGATGAACAACTCGTCTTACTATTTGCTCGTGTTCGCCTGCGTCTTCTACTGGGTATTCGCTATTCCCAGGGTTTCTTCATTCAAGACCAAGCAGGAAGCTAAATACCATGGAGGAGAAGTCCCTGATGATAACTTTATCCTTGGACCGCTCGAGAGCTGTTTCCTTTCACTCAATTTGATGTTCATGCCGGTTTGCTTTCACGTGGCTTCACATTACTCTGTGATGTTCTCATCAGCTGCTTCAATTTGCGATTTGCTACTTCTGTTCTTTATCCCTTTCATGTTCCAGCTCTACGCCTCCGCAAGAGGTGGCCTATGGTGGGTTACCAAGAATTCCCATCAGCTGCAGAGCATTCGGATTGTAAATGGGGCCATTGCTATGGTCATTGTTGTCATCTGTTTGGAGATTAGAGTTGTTTTCTGCTCTTTTGGAAAGTATATTCAAGTACCTCCTCCATTGAACTACCTTCTGGTGACCACAACATTGCTTGGAGGTGCGGCTGGCGCTGGCGCTTCTGTTCTTGGAATGATCTCGAGTGCTCTTAGCTCAGCCTTTTTCACTGCTTTGTCTGTGATTGTGAGTTCTGCAGGAGCTATCGTTGTAGGGTTTCCACTTCTGGTAAGTATTTTGTATAACTTCTATTACTATTATAATTAATAGCTAGAGCTTTCCCGTAATCAAATTTTGACTGCAATTAGAAGAGCAGGTATCCTGTGGATTTCGTTTCTCTAGGCTAGCATATTGCCAGCTACCAGACACGTACGTTGTTTTAATAGCTGGTTGTCGGAATGGAGAAGTTGTATTGTCTTCTATTCATGACTGGATAGGCGGTATAAGCTTTTGAGCGCTGTAGTGTCAAACTTGAATTGCAAAAATGTTTATAAAAAACTTAATACCATGTCGTATATTTGTTTAAAGTCTGGACTGTTTCATAGCCTAACAAGTTGTGATTCTAGCTAAGTGTATGACATATAGGTTAAGGCATATGTTGACAGTTAACTGTTGTACGTCCTCTGTGGGTGCTTATAAATCTGCCCACTATTTCTTAGTCAAAGAGAAAATTGACATGTATGTTGCAGCAAACATCATCACAGTAGTCTTGTAGAATGTGCTGCATCAAATTGATATGTTTATCTACTGTTTATCGCTTTCAAGTAAAGCGTGTGTCGATTTATGAAGGTTTCCTTTCTGCGATACATTGGATTTCTATAATTGCCTCATATGTTATGTCCCGTCTTTGATTTATGACCACCTACTCTTTGTTTATCTTGCAGTTCACTCCTCTTCCTGCAGTCGCTGGGCTTTATTTTGCTCGGTTTTTTACAAAGAAAAGTGTGTCCTCTTACTTTGCATTTGTTGCTCTTGGAAGCTTAATGGTTATATGGTTTGTAATGCATAATTACTGGGATTTAAATATATGGTTAGCGGGCATGTTCCTCAAATCATTCTGTAAGCTTATAGTGGCTAACATTATCATAGCCATGGTCATCCCTGGCCTTGTTCTTCTTCCATCCAAATTTTACTTCCTGACTGAAGCTGGGATGGTGGCCCACGCATTACTGCTGTGTTACATTGAAGACCGCTTTTTTAATTACTCAAGCATATACTATTATGGAATGGAAGACGATGTGATGTACCCTAGCTACATGGTTATCTTGACGACGCTAGTTGGATTAGCTGTGGTGAGAAGACTATATGCTGATCACCGAATTGGACAAAAAGCAGTCTGGATCTTAACCTGTGTGTATTCAGCAAAGTTGGCGATGCTCTTCTTATCATCAAAATCAATTGTATGGGTTTCCGGAGCTCTGCTGCTGGCTGTTACCCCTCCCTTACTGCTATACAAGTATGCACTAGACATTTTCAATTTTAACAAGCACCGTCTCATTTTCAATTTTAACATGCATGTTACTCCTCCATGGAATGTGCAGGGAGAAGTCGAAATCTGCCTCGAAAATGAAACCATGGCAAGGTTATGCTCATGCTGGAGTGGTTGCTGTCTCTGTTTGGTTTTGCCGGGAAACAATATTTGATGCTCTACAGTGGTGGAATGGAAGACCTCCATCTGATGGCTTGCTTCTTGGTTTCTGTATCGTATTAATTGGTCTGGCTTGTATACCGATTGTTGCCCTCCACTTTTCGCATGTCCTGGTATGTCTATTATACTTTTTGCTTTTCGTCTGATATATATAGAAACGGAACCGAGCTTCGATTTGTGAGCCAAGCCAGTTATCGTTGCTACCTAGTAAAGAGTTATAGTACCATCAGAAAAGAATATTTATTTGTGTTTTGAAGGATAACTGCTGCTCTACTTTGCTGTATTCTTGAACACGTTTGTGTTATACTTCCATTTAATCCATGGTTTAGTAAGTCGGTGTTGGGATTTCGGTCTTGATTTTAATATTTTAAATACTAAAAAGAAATGGTTCAGTTGTTACCTTTTACTGATCAGGAGAATCTTGTCTTTTTGCAGTCAGCTAAGAGAAGTTTGGTACTGGTAGTAGCAACCGGATGCTTGTTTATACTGATGCAGCCACCAATGCCTATGACATGGAGTTACCATTCGGACATGATCAAGGCCGCTCGTCAGTCAGCTGATGACATCTCCATCTATGGATTCATGGCATCTAAACCGACTTGGCCTTCTTGGCTACTTATCGTGGCACTCCTGTTGATTCTTGCGGCTGCCACATCTCTCATCCCAATCAAATACGTGGTGGAACTGAGAGCATTTTACTCCGTTGCCATGGGTGTAGCTCTCGGTGTTTACATATCTGCAGAGTTCTTTCTACAAGCTGCTGTTCTACATGCCCTGATAGTTATGACGATGGTGTGCGCATCAGTTTTTGTCATCTTTACCCATTTTCCATCTGCCTCAAGCACAAAGCTGCTTCCCTGGGTGTTTGCTCTTCTTGTGGCTCTATTTCCAGTGACATATTTGTTAGAAGGGCAGGTGAGGATCAAAAACGAACTCAGTGACAATGCTGAATGGGGCTGGGATACAAGGGAAGAGGAAAAGAAAGTCACAACCATGCTGGCCATTGAAGGTGCAAGAACATCTCTTCTAGGTCTCTTTGCAGCGATATTTATGCTTATAGCTCTCCTGATTAAATTTGAGCTCACTTCGCTTTTGCGTGAGAAAGTCTTTGAGAGGAGTGGTCAGTCAAAAACCCATAGCGGCGCAAGGGGGATATTCCCGACACGAATGAGGTTGATGCAGCAACGCCGAGCTAGCTCCATCCAAAGCTTTGCAATAGAGAAAATGTCAGAAGATGGAGCGGCTTGGATGCCTGCGGTTGGTAACGTTGCCACCATCATGTGCTTTGCCATATGTTTAATCCTCAACATCCACATCTCAGTTGGTTCAAGCCAAGCCATATTCTTCCTGGCTCCAATCTTACTTCTCCTGAACCAAGACTCGGATCTCTTATCTGGGTTTGGCGATAAACAGAGATACTTCCCGGTTATACTAGCCGTATCAACATACTTGGCCTTATCCTCTCTCTACAGTGTATGGGAAGAAGTGTGGTTTGGTGGAAACGCAGGTTGGGGAGTAGAGATTGGAGGGCGTGAATGGTTCTTTGCAGTGAAGAATCTGGCTCTCCTAATACTCACAGCACCAGGTCACATTATATTCAACAGATACGTGTGGAGTTACACAGCAAAAAACTCGGATGCTTCGCCGATGCTAACTGTGCCACTTAGCTTTGCAGCCGTGGTGATAACGGATGTGTTTCAGATACGGCTTCTGGGAGTTTTAGGGATTGTTTACTCTGCGGCTCAGTATGTAATATCTAGGCAGCAATATATGAAAGGGCTGAGGTATATTTAGAGAGTCCTAGGATTTAGCATGTTTTTGTAACAGAATTGTGAAACAATGTTTTCGTTTTCCCTTTTGTTGACTATTTTTCGCCTTTGTTTCTCGGTTGATGCATTGGAAATCGCAAAGATACGGTTACAAGACATTTTAATGTTCTTACAAACAACTGTAGAAAGATACCAATTACTGTTGTTTTCCAACAGAAAGAATAATTATATTTTAAGCACAAGAGAAGACAGGAATGTTGTCTTTGAAGAGATTTTCTTCTACTCTTGTTTTGCTCAGATTCAACAGCTCTGTACTGGTACTTATGAGCTGACCAAAGGAAAACACAGAAATTCAAAACTCTTTGAACCGAAACCAAACAAAATCAAAGAGGAGTAAGTACCTTTTCAAGTTGAGAAGCGCCATGGGGACTACCAGTGATTTGAATGGTGATAGGGACGTAGACAGAGTTAAAAGGGGAGAGCATGAAGAAAAATGGTAGTCGTGGGAAGCCTGGCATGCATGTCACTGGAAGCTTGAGGTGTTAAACATCCCTTTCCTACTATTTTTTATTCGAATCAGAATCAAAGGGGACTTTTTTTAATCTATTTTAACCCTAGACACGAACTGTTCTGAGTGTGATCGCAACCATGTAAGAGCAAGTCCTTACAGCTTGTAACTGATGCTAACATTTATAATATACACTGAGCTCAAATGTTCACAATTGTGTACTGTTGAAGTTTACACATCATAAATATATACGTCAGTGTAGACTTGTCGGTGTTATATCAACTCGGTACAATCTTGAGGAGTTCAACATCAAAGAGAAGCGTCTTGTCTATCAGCCCTTGGTTCTTCAGCACAAAATCTAATGCACGTTGTCCCTGCAAGCAACCAAACAAAGAGAAGAGAACATTCAATATTATGTCTTTTTTGGTACGTACGGAAGACAAACAAAAGAGGCTCACAGAGAAAGTTGTCGGCCTCGGGGCACTCTTGTTGTAGTCATTTTCCGGGTATCCTAGCTCTGGCGGTACAACTATCCTGCAATACCGAACTAATTGTAACATTAATTCATCCTATCATAGATCATTAACTGGAATCTCTTCTTCCACAATTCATGGTTATAAAAAAGAAGCAAGATGCAAGGAGGTAAGTTTCTGTTTGCTATATAGAGTGAAAGGTATTAGAAAAGATGTCGAACCTTCTGATACCACCAAGAGCCATCCCAGAGACAGCTTCCTCAAAAGCAGGTATCACCTGGAACACCCAAAGACATGCACCATCCAAACAGAAACAATTCATACTCACAGCAATAACACTTTGAACAAGTAAAACCAAGAGAGAAACTAGAAGATATTTTTGGTAGGGTGACAGATACGAAATGATCAAATAAAAGATGACGAAGATATTGCAAACACTCAGAAATAGAAAAACTACAAGAACCTGCAGATGCACCCACCTCGTGAGATCCCAAGGTAAATTTAAAAAAGTCTTTATCATCCCCCTACAGAATCACAAAGAGAGCACATAGATTAATAACTGAATCATTGATACGCTAATGAAACCAACAAGAACAGAAATGTGTTCATACCTCAAAAGAACCCCCTTTTGTTTTATTCCGAGCTTCAAATATGCGGCCATAGTAACCTATTGTGTAACCGTCCCAGTCAACCTGACATACCCACCTCAATTCTTTTATAACTACAAACAAACTCTGGTCTTTGAAACATTTATAAGCTAATTACAAATTCTCCAACCATGACAAAGTTCAAGTTAAACTTGAGCCCAGACATACAAACGAGAGATACTGTATGCAGAAACTTTCTTACCACAACTTTTTCTCCCTTCTTTGGTATAGGACCAGTCCCCACTCGCAAATCCTGCACTCATCTCAAATCTCCATAGTTAAAGAGAGCAACAAATCAACACTTAATTTAAACCAATAAACTAAAGAAGGTGTAAGATATGGCAGTAATAAAGGATGAAACCTTATACTGAAGACCAGATGGTGTTTCTGTATAATCTGGATACTTCATCTTCGATTTGCCGTAATCTTTCCCTCTAAGCGCTGGCACTGCCCACACAACAAAAAAGAATGTGGATCAGCAATCCCCATGAAGAGAGTTAAAAAGAAAACTGTAAAGCAACCAAATGAAGTTTGCAACTTAACAAAACATATCTCTCAAAAGTCACAAACCATGAACAAGGTAAAGATCAGAGAGCATTCCAAACTACAAACGCCAATAAGATATTCTTATCTTTGAGAGTATGTTCCAAAAGGTATAAAGGAACTCCTTAAGAATTACTTAAAAATGAAAATTCTTACTGTCAGCGAATTGGGAAGCTGCTGCTGCTGCTGCAAAAGCTCCATCTTTAGAATCGAATGACAATGCTCCAATCAGCAAACCAACAGAAGAAACCATCAATTTTCTGCGATCGAAACTCCCACCTGTTTACCAAAACAGATTAATACTTGACAATTCACAAAATCGAAGCTGATATGTATATGGGGAAATTAAGATTTAAGATTGCAGAAGGTAACCAGAAGAGCTAAGAGGAGATAAGTCATCTGGTTGGTCGGCTAATCGAGCAGCCACGTTCGTCCGGCATCTCTGATAACCAAATTGAGAAAAATGTGAGAATGAAAGAAGAAGAAGAAAGAATGAGGCGGTGCGGCGTCGTACGGTGGTGGAGGAAGCTCCACTGAGCGGTGTTGACTGAGACGGAGGGAGGTAGCCAAAGGCTGAAATCGACGCCATCTTGATACGTACGTTCAGAGAGAGAGAGTCTGAGAGAAAGATGAGAGATAAATAAGTACCACAGCTTTATGTAGAGACTTCTTAATAGAAAAGCCTCTACGCACTTAAAAAAAATTGCTATACCGCCAATTAGTGTAACTGATCCAACATTTGTTAAAACAATTCGGTAGAAGCGAGCCAAAGGCTGAACCTGAAAATCCGAATCCAACCCACCCTAAAAAAACGGTACCAAATTCGACATAAATATGCTATAGGATCTTACTGCACTTTTATGTTTTGGTTACGAGATTATCTAAACCAAAATCGACGTTTTGTTGCACAGCATTTCGGATTTAATCTTCATAAGTCATAACAAAAGTTTAGACTCAAGCAAATTAGTACTTGGATCAGGTTGGGATGAGCTAATTCAAGTCTCAGAGTAGTTCGGAATTTTAGGGCAGGGTCCCATTCAGGTATTGTTTTAGTACGGATTGGATTCGGTTCTTTCAGATATTTACTCTAGGAATCGACCACAACTGAGCCGAAACCAAAATACATGAACCGAACCCATAATACCCGAACGGATTACTTTTTTTGTTTTTTTAGGGGAAACCTCCTTTGAAGCATCGTCCGATAACAAATAAGAAATTAGCACATATTGTAAACATCAAGCAAAAGAGTTCTCTAAAAAAGCTTAGGTTGAAGAAGGAAGAGACAAAAGCCAAATCTTCTACTTCTTCATTTTATTTTATTACCACCGTAATCAATATGCTGACCCAAACTCAAAGCGGTTTCTTCTTCAATGGCTGGCTAGTTTGAGAGTGTTGGCCTTCTCTTGCAGTGTCCCAAGCAAACTCTCGAAACTCTTCTTGAAAGAATCAACTCCTTCTTCTTCCAACTGTTCTCCTACCTTGTTCCAGTCTATTCCCAGCTTCTCCAGCGCACTGTAAATCCCTTCCGCTTCTGACACATTCGCATCTATCGTCCTCTTCACCGTTCCATGATCTATGAATGCTTCCAGGGCTTGATCCGGCATGGTTGACACCTACAACCCCGTTAAAAACAGAAACAATTGTTTACAAAATATGAAGCCTTTTGATATATTCAATACAGATCCATCATCATCTCAAGACCTAATATTCAATGAAGAAAAAGACGACTCACGGTGTCAGGTCCAATGAGAGGAGCGACATATAAGGTATCGGAGTAAGCTGGGTTCTTAACACTTGTTGATGCCCATAGAAGCCTCTGCTTCTTGGCACCTTTCTTCACCAGAGCTTCCCATCTTGGACCTGAGAATTTTTTCTGGTACAGCTTGAATGCTAATGCAGCTTGAGCCACAGCCGCCTGCAACAGTAACATTATCGTGTATCCTTAAGCTCATACTCAGATTCACAGTGGTGGTGTAAGAGTAAGATTATCCGAGCTTTACCTTGCCACGGAGGTCTAGGGCTTCTGGGGTACCAATTTTCTCAAGCATCTTGTCCATGAGAGTATCCACCCGACTCACAAAAAAGGAAGCAACACTGGTAACTCTTGAGAGGTCATCAAGTCCAGACTTCTCAAGCCCATCCAAATATGCATCTATGACAGCTTCATATCTCGCGATTGAGAATATAAGCTGAAATGGAACAAAACAATGGTATATATCAAATACGCCTATATGAGAAATGAGATTTAGAAAACGCATCTACATTGAAGGTCTTCAACACTTGCAATCAAGACATGAATAATGATGACACAATAGGAAAACATACCGTAACATTGACACTTATTCCAGATGCAATGACATCCCTGATGGAAGGAATGCATGGAGCAGTAGCAGGGATCTTAATGTAGACATTACGACGGTTCACAACCTTGTGAAGAAATTTAGCAGCTTCAACAGTCCCATTGGTATCATCAGCAAGCCTAGGCGAAACTTCAACAGAGACATAGCCATCCTCACCTTCTGTCTGGTCATAGATTGGCTCAAAAAGTTTGCACGCATCCTGAATATCCTTCACCACAAGTTCCCAGTACGCGCTTTCAATATCCTTTCCTGATTGCACAAGTGTCCTAATAAAAAAGAAGCAAGTTTCTGTCAAAGATACAATGAACAAATCGCCGAATTTCTCACATAGACAAACTCAAAGACCCAACCGAGGCCTAATATGACCAGAGATATGAAACCAATACAGCCAAAAAGCATCGCAAAATATGCATCCATACAGTATAAGAATGTACCTGAACTGATCATTATAAGCATTTGAAGTAGATATGGCTTTCTGGAAGATCTGCAAACGTTCATAGAGAGTGAAGGAGTAAAGACAAGTGAACAAACCGCAAAGCCAAGACACAAAAGATAATAGATAAACTTACGGCAGGGTTGCTAGTTACACCTCTAACACCACGAGCAATAAAAGGAAGAAGATCGGTGACGGGACGACAAAGATTATCATACCAAGGACTCTGACCTTCTTTCTCATACAGATCATGAAGAGTAGTTCTCTTCACAGCACTTCCATTTCCACCAGAGGCTGAACACCTCACACTGCAAATCAAGGGAAGGAGACAGACATGTTACAATCATTACCAAAAGTAAGATTCAACACATAAAACATCTAATACGCACATCCTCAAAGGAAAAGTTACTAACTTTATCGCAGCTTCGAATAAATTAGAATACAAGAGATCATATTCTGGTGAAACCCATCAGCAAGAGATGCAGAAATGGATATACTTACGAGAGGGAAGGTCTGGATTGTCGAGTGTAACGAAGATAAAGCTGAGAAGAGGGAAGCTTAGCGTTCAAAGTGCGGAGATTGACAAAGGGTCTGGCTAAGACGGAGGAGGAAGAAGAAGATCTGGAGGCGACGGAAGTGGAGGAAGGAGTAAGATTAGCGAGATTCGAAATGGTCGCCATTTTTGTGTTTTTCAGGTGGAGATAAATGAAAGTTTTGTGTTGGGTTTGATCGGAGGAGGATAAAAACAAGAGAAAAAGAAGAAGGAAATGGGGTTGGTGAATCAAATGTTTTTGAGTTAGGTCGGGAATAATATAATGATGATGAAGATGGATGTTAATAGTTGACCATTTCTACGTCTTAATGATGTCATATACATTTTGTTTTACAAACAAATCAAAGGATAGAGCAAGAGATGTCTTATGATAAACATGAGAGGTTGCTTAGTCAAAAAAGACCTTTTATGGCTTTGCCATTTTTGTGATGTCTGTTGTTAGTTTGCAAGGGACACCCCAGTCCTGACTTTGGCTAGCCGACTGCTGCTATGGCCCGGATCCAATCCTCTTTTTTATTAGTCAATCTTATTATTTAAAGAAACTTTTTAGTAAATAGTATAATTTATAGAGAAATTGCATCCTATATTCATTAAAAAAAACATTTATTAAGAAACTAACACCACTTTTTTCCAATTTTTTTTTTACCTTTTACCACCAAAATGTTTTTTGCTTTCATTGAAAAAAGGCAAAATTATAATTTTATTATAATAATATTTTTTGTTTACCTAAAAACTTATTTATAGATATACAATACTACTTCATATTGACAGATGTTTATAAGCTACTTGCACACCGATTAACAAAATATTAACATTTAATTGTTTAACCTTTTATATAAAAACATCACTAATAAACATATAGTTTAATCAATATAAAATCATGCAATATAATAATGTAAATAGTCACAAACTTTAATTAATATTAGATAAAAAAAAACTTTGTAAACATCAAGTAAGCAAAAAAATATCCATAAAATCATGAAATAGAAAAAATATATATTAGTTATAAATTCAAACTAGCTAGGTTAGTAAATTCAAACTAGNTTACACAGCATGGATCACCAATATAGAGCTTCATCTAGACCAAGAAAAAAATATATATTAGTTATAAATTCAAACCAGCTAGGTTAGTAAATTCAAACTAGTTAGGTTAGTAATTGTCAAAAATTATACAATTATAGGTAAGTGTGGATCCCAAATGTCTCACTCATTTTGGCTATAAATAGAATGTATAATTTCATTTGTAAATCATCAAGAACACAAGTAATAGACACGTTCCTCTCATATCCTCTCTTTTCTTCCGTTCCATTTTCTCAATATCTCCAAAATTACGGGTATAAATTTTCAGTCATTATCACCATTTATCTATACAATAAGATTATATTAATATTATAACACGTTATCAGCACGATCACTCTATGATACAACTGAATATATATATATATATATATATATATATATATATATACTACTATAATAGTTAAAAAAAACTATACCTTCATTTGTATATACTTTGTAGCGACGATTTATCGTTCGTTACCAGTCAGTTTTACCGCCTTAATTTTATGCACTTTATATTTTGTAGCAAGGATTTATCGTTCGTTACCGGTCAGTTTTGTCGCCTTAAACTTTATTTGCAATATTTATTTACTAATCAATATTATTGTCTTATAATTTACTTACCCCTTCCACATGTGTATATCTGGTTGCTTGCCATATTATTATTGTTGTTTGCATATTATTATTATTATTATTATGCATATATATTAGATATATAAATTAATGTATTAAATCGATTATCTTTAAATTTTCAATTTAATTTTCGCTTAATATAATTATTTTTAATAGTTATAATTAAAAAAAAATCAAACGACTATTTTAACGGCTAATAAATAGTATTTTTCAATCTATAAATACACTCATATTTCCCTTATTCATTTCA
>OVAN01014257.1:0-12180 GCA_900406275.1 Anastatica hierochuntica | reverse complement strand
CGAAAAGGGCCACTTTGTTATTGTAGCTGTATATGTTGATGATTTAAACATTATTGTAGCTGTATATGTTGATGATTTAAACATCATTCGAAAAGGGCCACTTTGTCGTGTGGCGTAGGCAAGTTTTCACTTGACTCAGCCTTTCGTTGATATGCTTTTATCGAAGAGACAGATTCGCGAAAGTATTGTGACCCTCCGATGATCATATTCACTCTGCGGCGATTGGAATCGTTTCCTTTGTCGTTAGGCCTCCTTCCATTTTTCCATCCGCTTGGGTTCCTTGAGACACGACGTCTCCAGTGGGTGCTTTCTCGATCCTTAGTGGGTGATCTATATCGCGTATGAGGTCTTTCATGTTGGTTATGTCTGAGATCTCCCCCACGAGCAGTTTTGCTGTTAACCTTGCTCCGAGAACTTTGCAATTCGCGGTGGAGTGACCCTTTGTTTGGTGAACTCGTAGAAGGTGTTTTCATCATACGACGTGTTCCGCATCCAGGTGTTCCCCGACGTCCTACCTTGTTTAGACGAGGAATTGACAGCGTAGTTGTGCGCCCCCCGGACGTCTTCTCCTTCGTGGTGGACATACTTGTCATTACGAGGGATCTTCTTTTTTGCTTTCTGTTTAGAGGTTAAGTCTTTCGAGGATGCTTTGTAGGTTTGTGTTTTTGCGATTGAACTTTCACCTCCTCTTCGATGATGATGAAATTTGTGGCCTTATGAAGCTCATCCTGAATAGTGCGTGGTTTTTCGAGAGCTATGTACTTCCTGAACTTCGACTTGTACCAGGGGGTCTTTCTGAGTGCGTCTACCGCCACCTTGTCACTGATCCCGCTGAATCTTGACATCACTATCTTGAACTTGTTCATGAAATCTCGGAGAGATTCGTCTTCTCTTTGAGACAGGCTTCATAGGTCAATGTCGGAAGTTTCTCTGTCCATAAACATGGAGTAATGTTTGAGAAATTCCGAGGAGAGTTGACGGAAACTTCTGATGGAGTATTTCTTTAGACGGGAGAACCATTCGAGGGCCGCTCCTTGGAGATGTTCAATTAAAAGCTAGCAGAAGGCAGCGTCTTTCTCGCCTTCCTTGAGCTTAGATCTCGCCATTGCGATCTGGAAAGTCTGCAGGTGAGCTTTTGAATCGGAGATTCTGTCGTACATTGAGATTTTCACTTTCCCGGGATCGGAGACTCTAGTGTTGGTTATGCGAGCAGTGAATGGAGTTTTTCGGGCCTCTTCGAGGAGCCTGTCGATCTCTTGCGCGGCACTGGTCAAGTGATCAATCTGCGAATTCACCGCTTTGACCTCTGCCGATGTTTTTGCGATGTAGTAACGGAGATCGCAAATCTCGTCGAGATCGTCCCAGGTTTTCTTCCGAGATGGTTGGCGCGTCCTGCGGATGGCTCTGGCCTGCTCCTCGGCCTGTTTCTCTTGCTCTACCCAGAAGATATTTTCCTCTTCTTCTGTCATGGGTTCGCTGAGATGAGAATCCTTTCGTGTTGCACGACCCTTAACCCTTCTTGGGTGTACGTCAACGTCTTCATCCGTGGAATCGGATTGATCGCTGAAGTCTAGGTCAATTCACTCGACTTTGTTATCCTCCGTTTCCTTTTTGCGATTTGGGGGATCTTCCACGTTATTCCGAGGCGCGACACGGGTGATTACATCAGGACTTTGTCCCAATGGATTTTCCTGCGCGTTCCGGAGTAAGTCACGCGGAGTGGCGAAGTCGAGTCTTCTTCCACGGAGTCTTGTAGCTCCGCGTGGAAGATTAGTTCTAGTCCTCGTGGTTAGGGTTTCAACCTGTTTAGCGAGAGAGGTAGTCATTTTTTCTTGTTCGACCGACTTTTATTCGAGAGTCGAGAACATCTTTTTGATCTCCTCGAAGTTGCAGTGTTTGCGTCAGCGTTGACCGCGATATTGTTCGCCATCGAAGTGTTTTCAGCTTCGTTATGGGCATTGTCGTCGTCACGAGCTGGTTGATTGTTCTGATCGTCTGTAGTCATGTTCGATCTAGCGTTTTGCGGCTGCGAGTTAGATTGATCCGTACCCTGAGCGAATAGGCCCCCTCCTTCTAGCGCCAAACTGTGGGAACCGAAATTCGCACTGTCGATATTCATATTCGGAGAAAAGCCATGAAACCCTAACTTTCCTTGAGGTTTCAGATTTCTGCTACGCCAAACATCAATAGATCAAAGGTACGAAGAAAACAGATGACGAGATAAACGTAAAAGAGAATCGAAAGAAAATAGAGCAATAGAGATCTTATCTGAATCTGCGTTAAGCGTTACAACAGGTGATAAGCCGTGGCCGCGAGAGCTGTCGGCGAGTATCCTAGTTCTAACAGTGTAAGACTTGTAAACCTAATTGAGACGCAGCTCGCTAGCAAAAGCGAAAATAAACCTAAAGCTCTAAGTATGAATTGTTAAGAAATTTTTGTGTCCCTCTCCTCGTTCTACCTAGCTCCTCTTTTATATACCTTCGTAAGCTAATCTCGTTTCCTTTTCTGCCATAGATTTGAGCATATCCTTCCGCGGAAATATTCCATTTTTCGAGAATATTCCTTATCTTTACGAGTTTTCCATATTTATCTTCAGAGTTTGACTTTATCGTATTTTCCTTTTATCTTTCGTGAAACTCGGGTAAATCATTGACGCTGTTGAGCCCGTTCTCGTTATGAAATCGTAAGTGGACTTTTGTTGCGTTTTGGGCCTTCCTGGGCCGTTTAGCGACCAAGTGATTTTTACGATTTCTTTCGGAGAAGTCGTTATTCGTACGGTTTCGCGGTGACGGTTTTGCAAAATGTTAAGGCCGATCGTATAGTTAAGACAATGTCGATGTTCGAGTTAACCTTTATCGTTTTATACAATTGATATGAAGTTTACGAAAAGTACAAGTCTTTACGATTATTGTCGCGAAACTTCAACGAAAACTCCAATCGAGACGAAACAAGAAACAATCGAACCGGGATTCGAGGAAGAAGATGATTGAGAAGACTTGATCTAGTCAACCGTGGGCGACTAGACGTGTCATGAGTCTAGTCGCTCGTGGGGCGACTAGAACCTTACGATTGTCTAGGCGCCCAACGGGCGGCTAGACTTGCCGTTGTTCGTATTGCTCGTATTTTCGAAGCGATGCGGTTATCCGTCGTTTACAATGACTTCTTAACGCTTCGAAACTCGTTTATTGAGATCTCTCGGAGGTCTCGGATGTTGATTTCGTTATTCTCGCGTTTAGTTGCCCGCGAGTGAGTGGACTTTGCGAAGCGACCACTTATGGTTGGCTAGACGCGGAGCTTCGACATTTGTTCGAGAGGAGATTGACTAGATGAAAAGAGCCTCGGAATCGATAATCCAATCACGATTTTCATTTTCGAAAGAGAGAGACTATGCTTCCGTTACGTTTTTAGGAATCGATTTCGTCGTGACTATTTTTGTCCTCAACAATGTTGCTAAGAGTGTTACGAAGATTGCGGTCAGAGAATATCAAGCGCATGATTTAAAGAATGAGATAATAAACTCCGAAAAGTAAAGCTAGAACACAAACTGTTCTTAAGTTGTGTGCTGGTTGTCTATGCCTTGACTTTGATCTTCTGTTACACTAATCGAATGTTATTTGGTAATCTAACATTGTTTGTCTTTATTGCGAGATGAAGCTCAGATACTCTTTAGAAAGTTGTCAAGGTATTTGATTTCTCCTCTTTTTTATTGCTTTGTAAGATTAAGTTTTCCATATTTTTCTTGGGTTATTTATTACTTATTACGTACTGGAGGTGTTTTGCGAGGCGACAAAGGAAAGGCATAATGCATGAAAACGACTAGCATAACAGAAGATGAAGCATAACAATCTGTCTGTTAAGGTGTACCAATCTTTTGTCCTCCAACAGAAAGTTTGCATATTAATAGAAATCAAAGTCAAAATCATTGGTGGATTATGTTTTGCTGTTAGAGTTTGGGGACAAAATCATTGTTATCCGGCTTTTATGAGAGAGTATCTCCGATTTTTAAGGTTGATTTGCTAATCTTGTGTCCTAATGCATTATGAGTAGTACATACGTGCGTGAACGAATGTACTCCCTTTTTAACCAAGAAGAAACATTCGTTCAAAAAGGGTAAAAGAAGAAGGTGACTTTCTTCTTTGTTACAAGTTTTAGTGGAGAATTATTATTAGAAACAGAGCAACAATGATCTATTATCCAGTTAAAAAAACAAGCCATTTCATATGAGAGCTTGTAGGATCTGAATAGGTACTCGAATTGTTGCATGTCTCGAGGAAAACTATGCATTAATCGTAAAGCTATCTCAGTTTCTGCCTTAATTGTTCTTGCTATTGATTAGAAGTTCATAGAAAATGTGTATTAAGTGGAGGAGAGTGAGCGGAAAACTCCAAAAATGAATATTTGTTGTGTACCGTTGTAATGTGGAGAGACCGATAATGAATTGCTTTATGTGTAATAATTGACGATTCCCTTCGATACTAAAATCTAAATCCAATAAATAGATTTATATTGCTAAATATATAATGCCGAAAAATACATAAATCATAAGAGAATATGTCTAACAGAAATGGAGAAAATCAAAGCGTGCACAAAAAAAGAGAAAAATAAAAGTATAAATCGTTGGCTGTTGATCATTTTCCTCTACAGAAATAATAATTTTTTTCATTATCACTTGTATTGCGATTGGGCCTTAAACATAAGTTGGGCCAAGACAGATTCTGAACTGGAAAGCAAAGGGATTGTTGTTTGGGTCTCAGGTATTGTTGGTAAAGGTCCAAGACATTATGAAGAATCTTTATCTCTGTGTGTATTGATAAAGTCACGAAGAAGAAGTGATCTAGGCAAGCCATGTGCATTTCGGTTAAGTTCTTTCACAGGTACCGTTTGTTAACGGAGTCAACACAAGATATTACAGAGTATAAAGGAAGAAGAAGAAAGAGAGAGTGGGGTTGAGAGATATCAAAGTACAATATTGCCTAAGCATTTCATCAAGAAAGGATCTAGCAGAGGAATCAGAGAGAGAAACACATACGGGTGAGTGCATTCATCTTCTATGTTCATCTTTTCTAGATTAATTCTTTGTACTTAGTGATAGGTATGAGATGGGGTGTGTTTGTGAGGTGCTCTTGTATCAAACCCTATAGTGCTTCTTCTTCTTCATTTGAGACGTACCAAGAGCTAAGTTTATGGCCTTGGCAACTCGTTTAATCTCTGTCTCTTAGCTCACACGTATAAATCTGCAACACAAATAGCATACCGATCAAATATCAAAGCTAAAGTATAAATCATAAATCTAATATTGAACAAACTACTACAAGTGCTATCAGAGCTTAGTTGTATTCGATGGTTGTTTGTTGATTGGGATTTGATCTAAATTGGAAGTCTTGGCTGATTTGTGTGGTGTTGTTTTTTGCTAGTGCTTTGTGCGGTTACTTGGGAGTTCATTTGGTTTGTGATCTTTTGTTTTCATAATCATATCTCAAGATTTGAACATGGAACCTACTCAGGGAAAGTTTGAAGTAGAGAAGTTTGATGGAGAAGCATATTTCTCTCTTTGGAAAAGCAAGGTGCTTACTTAGCTAGAGATTTTAGGACAGGATTCAATGCTGCAACCTGAGGCTATTCCAGATCTTAAAGGCAAAGAAACTGAGTCAGAGAAAGGGACTGACATCAATTCTGATCCTAAAAGACTATAGAAGGATAGAAGAGTAAGGAATCTTCTCAGTGTAAGTTTGACAGATATGGTGTTGAGGAAAGTTATCAAAGCTATGACAACTTTAGAAATGTGGATTGATCTGGAAAATACTTACCAAATCAAATCTCTACCAAACAGATTTTATCTCAAGCAGCGACTCTGTAGCTACAAAATGGATGAAGAAAAGAATATAGATAAAAATCTAGATGTTTTCAATAAGTTGGTGTCTGACCTGGCCAGTCTAGATGTTAAACTTAGTGAAGAAGATCAGGCTATTATACTTCTAAACATCCTACCTAAGAGATTTGAACCCTTGCTTCATATTTTGAAGTATGGAAGAGGTCAAGACATGATCACACTCAAGGAGATAACAAGGTCAGCTTACTCCATAGAGTTGGTCTTGAAAGTTAAGGGAGGAAATATGACTACCTCAAGTTCAGAGGGTTTGTATGTCCAAACCAGAGGGAGACCAGAGAAGAAGGGTACTCCAAAAGGGAATCAACAAACATAAGCAAGTCTACAACAAAAGGGAAGAGGACTTGTTGGGTTTGTGGTTGATAACATCAATATTTTACCGTTTTCGTATGGATTTTGATAGGTTTTCTTAGTTTTTTTACACAACTTTATACAATTAGAGGTATTTATAGTTTTTAAGTCATTTGAGGTCAAACAATACATTTTGGAATCTTATGGAGCTAATTGAATCAAAAGCTAGTTTCTGGATAGTTTCTGAGCATCAGAAGTATCATCCAAGAAGAAGGCCTTTCCATCAATGGATTTTGATAAAATTTGGATAGGGGCTAGAAAATTGAATTAGCTTTTATCTCCAAGCGGTTTCATATCATTTGAAGCAGTGGACAAAGAGTTATACCAATGTTACAGAAGATTAGTCCATTTGTCTCGCAGATGAAGGGTACGTAGAAAGACCAAAACAAAAGAAAGACCACTTGAGTTTCGAACCAGACATTCTACGGCTCATGCGGGTCTATTACAAGTCTTTTAAATCCCAAGAAATCAACTCAAAACCCTTGGGACGAAGACCAAACATTATTAGGCCTTAAGGCCCAATTCTTTACCTAATGGACCTAGGAAGTTAGAGCACTATAAATAGATGTTTTTAGCCATCTAATTGCACAGAGAGTTGGCTCAGATTATGGTTGAATAACACTCTTAGAAATTAGGGACAACACCCTTTGGGTTCGTTGATTTGGGCAAAGTTTTCACCCAAAATACCAGCTGCAAGTGCATAACAATCGTAGTAGTATTTAGGGATCAAATCCACGAGGAGCAAGTGTTACACTACAAATCTATGAGAATATAATTAAGCTAATAGTGAAAATATGATTTTTGTGATTTATGGTGATGCTACGAATGAAAATCAGAACTAAAACTAAACTAAAATCAATTAAATAAATGAGTTTAAGTCAATGGGGAAGACATTGGATATCAAGAAATTCTCAGATATTCATGAATCAAGTAAAACAAAATTTATCGATAGAGAAATTTTAAAACCGTTCTTGAACTCAAAACACGAAGGTAAATCCTCTCCACTTTCAAAGTTCGAGATTCTATGCTTAATCAACCAAGGGACTCGACTTTCGCACGGTCCTTGCAGAAGTTAAACATGCATTAGTTAGTGTACAAGTTTCGATATGTTCACTAAACCCGACAAATCGACTTTCGCACGTTTGCAAGGTTTAGCTCATCTTAAGTATGTTCGGTGATTTAGCAAGCTTTTGAAATGTAAATATACCTAAGGTCAATACCTAATTAGCTACTCTAGTTCCTGCATTGAAATCAACAATAGCTGAAGAAGCCATAAGATAGTTTCATAACCGAACAAACACTTAACTAACAATTCATGAATAACCCCTTGAAAACCCTTTAACCCAACAAACACACTACTCAATAATCACGACCAGAGACATCATCAAATATTAATGAAGAATAAATTATGATTAAAGAGAATAAGAACAAGCAAAGGTTTAAAAAACTTCCCCAAAAGATGCAAGGGAAGAGATCCTCTCCTAAGTACAAAGGAATCAGAAACTATGAACACCAAGCCTTTGGGGACGTGGTTGCTCTATAAAAATCGTCTTCTCTGTCTCAACCTATGATAAAAAAGGCTAAAAACAAGTATTTATAGGCTTAGAGCAAAATTAGGTCAAATAAGTGAAATTGGGTTGATTGGATGCCAAGACCGGATGAAGGCTTAAAAACAGACCCCGACCGGTATTATGGACGCATAGACCGGTGGAGATGTTCATTAGGAAGGTAGGAGTTAGCCAGAACCGGCAGTGAGCCAAAATGACCACCCCATCTGGTGCAAATACTCTTTTGTGCACAACCTCCACCTTCAGGCCAAACAGACCAATCTTCAGTAAATCTATCTTATCTTTTTATCCACTGATCCAAATGACTTGAAACCACCTCCATTAGAAAGCTAACTCAATTATCTAGTTTATCGAAATCAATTAAGTTACGTCCATAATATTGGGAGATCTTTCTGATGCTTGGAAACTGTCCAGAAACTAGCTTTTGCTCCAATTAGCTTAATATTGCTCCAAAATGCTTTGTTTGATCTGAAATGATTCTAAACACTACAAATACAAGAAAAATACCTTTTATAGCACAAAGTTTCTTAAAAAAATAAAAAACATACTAAAATCTATAGGAAAAGTGGTAAAATATTGGTGTTACTAGTCGTGCCCTTTGTAGCCTCCTAAGATCCATCTTCATCTTCAATACAACATCTATTCTTCCATAAAATCGATTTCATCTTCTTCTCTCTCATTTGATTTGATATGAATGCTTGCTTCCATGATTGATTTCATGTTTACATGTTTTTTAATTTATTATTTTGCATGTTAGACTGTAGATTACAAGGAGTCAATGAGTTTACTTAAATAGGATTTCTAGTCGATTAGGTTTTATCAATAATGTTATTACCTTTACTCATTCGTTAATGCTATTCTCCTACGAAAGCTGGTACGAGATAGATCTACAGCGGTATTCATTCCAAAAGCTTGACTTACCGGTGGATCTAGTATTTGGTGAGCCTTTCTAAGTAGACTTCGAAAGTAGATCGACTTTAGAATCGTGAACAATCAGTCTAGATCATTTTTATGTGCGTTTGTTATTTTGAGGCCATTTGAAAGTCTAAGTCCTTTTGATATTAAGCTTAGAATCCCAAACCTCAAAAGTGGAGAGAATTTACCTTAGTATTTGTGTTTTAGACCAAATCATTATGCCCCTAGTCGTTTTAACTCTTGCTTGTTTACTTTAACTTTCTGTTGTTTATGCATATTTTTTCTTTGATCTATCCCTTGTAAATTGGAATGCAGAATAAGATTTCATTTTGCATCATTAAATCATAATAAAAACCAAATAAAAATCCTAAAACCTCCTGCATATTTAATTCTTAGCTTAATCTGAAAGTCAATGAATCCTAAGTCTGTACACTTGCAGCTAGGTTTTAACTGGGATAAAAATTGACCCCACATCAGCGGCGTAGAAGGACATTTAAAAAAGGAATATCCTAAGATAAACCAGCATCACAATCATTGAAATGCTGAGGCAAGTGTGTGCAAGGCACAAAGTAATGAACCTGTAATGCTAATTGCATCAGGTTCTTCTACAAGAGATGCTTCAGTGCTGGAATCTAGTTGCTCATATCATATGACATTCAGAAAAGATTTGTTATATGATATAGAGGAAATTGATGGAGGCAAGATCTTGATGGGAAATGATACCTTTGTGAAGTATCTGCTAAAAGAAAGTTAATCATTGTCAGTTACAACAATACTGAGGTAGTTTTGATAGATTTGAGGTATTCACCAATTGCAAGACGAAACCTAATATCTCTTGGACAACTAGAGACTCTAGGGTGTTGGTTTCAGTTAAAAAATTACATAATGCAAGTGTTTAAAGGAGAAAAGGAAGTGCTTGTTGGGGATTAAAGAGATACTTTGCACTTTCTTGTTAGGAAACTTGTGCTGGATCAAGTGAATACTGTTGAACAAGAACTAAGCAAAACTTATATATGGCATAGCCATCTTGGTCATATCAACAGGAAAGGTTTAAAGTGTCTAACACATAAGCGTTTTCTAAAGGAAGAAGAAATATAAGTGTGAATTTTGCATATTTGGAAAATTCCATAAGATGTCCTTTAAAACAGGAAAGCATACTTCTATGGAACCATTAATATATGTTCACAGTGACCTATGATGTTCACCAAATGTAACATCCAGTTTGCCAAAGTGTCACTACTATATTTTCTTTGTAGATGACTATTCACGGAATATATGTGTATATTTCCTCAAGACTAAAGAAGAAGCTTTTGGGAAGTTTGTTGAGTGGTTAAATTTGGTAAAAAGTCAGAGTGAGAAAAGGTTGAAACTCTAAGAACTGATAATGGACTTGAATATTGCAACAAAACCTTTGATGATTACTGTAAAGAAAGGGGAATTCAAAAATACACCACAACATAATGGTGTGGCTGAAAGGTTAAACATAACAGTTCTTGAGAAAGTAAGAAGTCTACTAAGTGAGACAAGTTTTGGTGAATCTTTTTGAGCTGAAGCTACTTCCATTGTGGTCTATATAATAAACAGGACGCCATCTATCCCACTAAAGTTGGAAATATCAGAACAGGTATGGAATAGCAAGGAACCTGAGTATGGTCATATGAGGAGGTTTTGTTGTTTACCTTATTATCATATTGATCAAGGTAAGCTTAAATATAAAGCTAAAAAGGGGTATTTTTAGGGATATCCCATTGGAGTCAAAGGTTACATAATCTGGAGCATAGAGAAGGCTAAGTGTGTAGTGAGAAGAAATGTTACTTTTCATGAAGAAGTCGTGTATAAAGAAGTTTTAAAATACCAGATACAGTAGAAGATTTTCTTAAAGGGAAATGCAAGAAGAAAGTAACTTTTGTTTTGCCAGAGGATGAGCAGGATGACTTTGAAAGTAGTGGTCAGAAATCAACTTAATTTGGAATAATGTCTGATTCTGAAGCAATTGTGGTTGATACAAATAGTGAGTTTGAGATAGAGGAAACAAAGAGTGACATGACCCACTATATGTTAGCAAGAGACAAAAAGAAAAGAGATATCAGGCGATCTAGTAGGTTTGATGATGGTAATGTAGTAGCTTATGCACTAATGTTTGCAGAAATGATTGAGGAAGATGAACCATTGACTTATCAAGAGGCTATAAGAATAAATAAAGGAAATAAATGGGGTGGTGCAGCTGATGAGGAAATGAAATCTTTACTTAAAAATTTTACATGGAAGCTGATAGAGAGACCAAAAAGACAGAGAACTATTAGGTGTAAATGAATTTTTAAGCTAAAGCCTAGTGTTCCAGGAGGAGAAGGTCCTAGGTATAAGGCTAGACTTGTGGCTAAGGGGTTTTCATAGTTGGAAGGCATAGACTATCATGAGGTTTTCTCACTTGTGGTAAAACATACAACCATGCATGTATGGTGAATCATGATTTTGAATTGGAACAATTGGATGTCAAAACTGCCTTTCTACATGGCAGTCTAGATGAAAAGATCCTAATGAAACAATCTGAGGGATACAATAAAGGAAAAGATAAGGTGTGTTTGTTACAAATGTCTTTATACGGGTTAAGGCAATCTACTAGGCAATGAAATCTCAAGTTTAATCAATTTACGAAGTTACATGATTATATCAGAAGTAAATATGATCCATGTGTCTACTTTAAGTCTTACAATGGAAAGGATTATATATATATTTTTTGTTATACGTTGATGACATGTTATTTTCTGCTAAAGACTTAAGAGAGATCAATAGGCTTAAGATTGTGATGAGTAAGGAGTTCGAAATAAAATACTTGGGACTAGCTAGAAGGATATTGGACATGAATATTAATAGTGACAGAGAGAAAGGCACTTTGCTATTATTACAGGAGGTTTACTTGAAAAAAAGGTATTTCTTTATGTCAGATGCTAAACCAGCATCTACACCTATGGGAAGTCATTTCAAACTATCTAGCACTAAAGAGGAGGTTAGAATTGAAGTAGAATCTATGATGGAGATTGTACCTTATTCAAATGCATTTGGCTGTTTGATGTACTCGATGGTTGGGTTACGACCTGACATTGCTCATGCAGTTGGAGTAGTAAGCAAGTTATATGAGTTGTCCTGACAAAGATCATTGGGAAGCAGTGAAGTGGTTATTTTTTGTGTCCAAAACGACCATCTCGAAATCAACGTCCAAGATCGCATCTCTAATCGAACTTACTCGGAAACACGACCAACGTCTGGACTCACCGCCGTTTAGACTTAACGTCTTCTAGACTTAACGTCATCTAGACTTGCCGTCATCTAGACTACANAATTGGCGCGTAGACGATCGTTCAACAAAGTCTAGCCATCCACGAGCAACTAGATGCAGGAATTCTAAAGTTACGTTCGAGGATCCTGAATAACTCCCGAAAGATCCCAAGATACAAACTT
>OVAN01014256.1:0-12180 GCA_900406275.1 Anastatica hierochuntica | reverse complement strand
CTCCTCCTCCTCCTCCTCCTTCTTGCTCTCTGTTCGTTCTCTTGTCTCCCCTCCTCCTCCTTCTTGCTCTCTGTTCGTTCTCTTGTCTCCGACTTACTGGAATCTAAGCCGATCAGTCGTTTCTGTCGAAATCGATTTGGTTATTCCGCCAAATTCCGATTTTAGAATTCAAAGTATCGCTTTCTCATTTATCTTCAAATCGATCTCAACAGTGGTGTTTGTTCACAAGAAGATAGGTCGTCGAAGCCTAAAATCCAACTCATTGGCGTAGAAATCTTCTGTTCCTGAAGATTTGACTCCGATTTCAACTTTCATTTCTCCGAATAGCATTCACTCGCCTTACTATCTAACAAGCGGTGAAAATCCTGGTATATCGATCATTTCTGAGGTATTGGATGGTACAAACTATGATACTTGGCGCATTACGATAACTATTGCCCTAGATGCTAAGAACAAATTAGCTTTCATTGATGGATCTATTGGTAGACCTAATGAATCAGATGCTATGTTCAGAATTTGGTCTAGATGCAATAGTATAGTCAAGCATTTTGCATGTTCGAGACATGGTAGTAGAAGGTTTGGTCAAAACATTGCATGTTCGAACCACTCAGCAGCTTGCAGATGTGTTTACCAAGCCATTATTGCGTGATCTCTTCAATTCTCTTATTGCCAAGATGTCAATGTCCTCTGTTTTCATTCTTAATGACATCCATGGTAGACTTTTAAAAGTTAATTTACATTGATGACGGTGCATCCTGTTGAAGATGGTTCACTGTTTTGCTCTAATCGCCTTTGTGCTTTACTTGTAGAAACTTGATTCCTCACAACTCTCTTTGTCTATTTGCAGAATTGGTTCGCGACTTCAATTCAGATATGAAAGAGAAAGATCGAAGAAGAAGAAGAAACAACAAGAAAGAAAATGAACACAAGCACAACTATAGAGTTCCCCTTGAATCCGGGTACATCTCTCTTCAGGATCGGCACCTGGTAATCCAGTAGACTCTTAGTGTTTACAAACTCAAGCTCCTTTCTACAACAATGGGGTAGAAGAAGAAGATTACAAAAGAAGAAGACGATTAAGTTGTTAAAGAAGAGAACTCTATTTCTCTCTTCTTATATCTCTGTTTTCTGTTAAGTTTGTTATATTATAACAAATTCTCTTAACAGACTTGGCCTTATTACTATTAAGCCCAAATCAAAACCTTCCTCTCTTATCCTACTACTTAATGGGCCTCGTACTAAAGCCCAAATCTAGAAACGTAGAAGTACACTTTCACAAAACTCCACCTTGCTTTACGTTTCATCACCTGAGACCTGAAACCCTAAGACTCGAAATCGCCAATCCTGGAACCTTGATTCACCTTCCGAATTGACTCAATCCTGTACAAACCTGGTCTTTCTACACCTTCCGTAGCTAACCCTTTACCGATTGTTATGCTATATCCGCATGCAAACTCAGTAAACCCCGCCATCTCCTTTACAAGCTCCCGGAGATGACCCTTTAGCTCCATGACTTTTAGGAGCTAATGATCTTCAAGCTCTTCAAGCATCCTTCAAATTTATATCCAGGTAATACTTTCGTTAACATATCTGTTGGATTCACTAGAGTATGAATCTTCCGTAGCTCAATATCACCATTAGCTACCACATCTCTAATCAAATTGTACTTCACTGCGATATGCTTGGTCCTTTCATGATTAGTTTGATTCTTAGCTAGATAGATATCACTTTGAGAATCACAATTGATCTCCACACCATCTTGCTTGAAACCCATCTCTTCACAGATTCCCTTTAACCACAGAGCTTCCTTTGTTGCTGCTGGCAGGGCCATATACTCAGCTTTTGTTGTGGATAGAGCTAGAACACCTTGTAGACACGACTTCCAGCTCACAGTATTACCACCAAAGGTGAACACATAACCTGTTATGGTTCTCCTCCAATCCAAGTCAGCTGCATAATCGAAGTCACAATAATCTCTTACTTTCAGATCATCCCCCTTAGTAAAAGTTAAGTTTACATTTAAAGCTCCTTTATGTATATCATTATCCATTTAGCTGCTAACCAATGTTCATTTGTAGATTTACTCATGTATCTACACACTAAACCCACAACGTATGCTAGGTCAGGCCGGGAGACAACCATAGCATACATCATGCTACCAACTGCACTAGCATAAGGTACACTATCCATTCTTCTTATCTCTGTAGCTTCTTGCTCCTTAGTCATAGCCTGTAGTTTAAATTGTGGTCCTATAGGTGTTCTTACTTGTCTTGATCAACCCCACATATTAAAAGTCTGCAATAACTTCTTCAAGTGAATTTCCTGAGATAAAACCAATATCCCTTTCGATCTGTCTCTGATAATGTCCATACCTAAAATCTTCTTAGCAGCCTCAAGGTCTTTCATTTCAAATTCAGAGTTTAAAATCACCTTTAAATGCTTAATATCAGTCATGTCCTTGGCTGCTATAAGCATATCATCAACATATAATAACAGATAAACCATGTCTTCCACACTGTTTCCCTTCTGATATACACATGGATCATACTGACTGTTCTGAAAATTGTGCTTAACAATGAATGAATCAAACGTATGATTCCATTCTCTGGGAGATTGCTTTAAACCATAAAGTGACCTCTTCAGCAAACAAACCTTATCTTCCTTACCCTTTTCAATGTACCCTCTGGTTGTGACATGTAGATTTTTCCTTTATAACCCCATGTAAAAACGCTGTTTTCACATCCATTTGTTCCAATTCCATGTCATGATCCACCACAATTGAAAAAAGCAATCTGATAGATTTATGTTTGATCACTGGAGCAAAGACTTCATTATAGTCAATGCCTTCCACTTGAGAAAACCCTTTTGCTACAAGCCTTGACTTGTATCTTGGTTTCTCAACTCCTGGAATACCTGCTTCAACCTGAAGACCCATTTACACCTGATAACTTTCTGATTTTTAGGTCTATCAACCAGGTTCCAGGTATAATTTCTTCTCAAGGAATTCATTTCCTCATCCATAGAACCATCCCACAAGTCCCAATAAACCCTGTTCTGAGCTTCCTTGTAGGTTTTAGGCTCATCAAACTCAACAACTTCAAAGCTCATTAGGGCAAAAGCCACAAAATCTGAATCTTCAAATCTCGCTGGCAATCTGATATTTCTTCTGCTTCTGTCTCTGGCTAGAAGATACTCACTCAAACCTCCTGCCTTTGTTGAAGAATCACTCTCATCCTCTGATGAACCACTCTCACTATCTTTTTCTGGAGTTATAGCCCGAAGCTCTGAATTGTCTCCACCTTGATGAGTATTCCCACTAGAAAAAGATCCATCTCTTAGTACCTCTTCCAGCTGACTACTGAAAGATACTCTTCTCCTGTTTGTATTTTCTGTAGAGCTCTCAGGTTATTTAGTTGTCTCTATATCCATGAAGAACTTATCCTCCTGAAATATCACATATTTATAAATCACCACCTTTAGGTCTTCAGGAAGCCATATCCTATAGCCTTTTGTTCCAAGAGCATACCCTAAGAACACTCCATTAGTAGCTCTTGGACTTAGTTTGTCTCTTACTGTGTGAACAAATGCAACACAACCAAAACTTCTCAAATGACTAAACTCTGGTTTTCCCTGTGTCCACAAAGCCTCTGGAATTTCAAACTCTATAGCAGTAGAAGGTGACCTATTAATGATATATACTGCTGTAGATGCAGCCTCAACCCAAAATTTCCCTGTTAATCCTATTTCTGATAGCATGAACCTCACTTTGTATATTATTTTTCTGTTCATGCGTTTAGAAACACCCTTTTGCTGAGGTGTGTAAGGACATGTAATGTGTCTCTTAACACCAGTCTCTCTGCAAAGTTTATCAAACTATTTGTTATGAAATTCCAAGCCATTGTCTGTCCTTAAACACTTCAACCTTTTGCCAGCCTGATTCTCAACCAGAATTTTTCAATCAACAAACTTTTGAAAAGCTTCATCTTTTCTTTTCAAGAAATAAATCCAGACTTTCCTAGAGTAATCATCTATGAAAGTAATGAAGTATTGTGCAGCAGAAAGGCTATGAGTCACATTAGGAGAACCCCAAAAGTCTGAATGCACATAGTCTAGCATCCCTTTTGTTGTGTTCTTGGACACTGGAAATGACTGCTTGTGAGCTTTCCCTAATGTACAATTTCCAAAAAACTCTAATTCCTTCACATCTTCCTTCTTCAGATACCCTTTCCTTGCAAGGCTTTCTATGGCCTTATGTCCCATGTGAGCTAACCTTGAGTGTCATAGTTTTGCAGTTTTACTTGTATCTGATGCAACATTAGCGTGACCTTGCCTTACAAAACCTTGTAGATAATAAAGTCCCTGCAATACTTTCCTGATAAAACTTTCTTGTTAGCTTTAAAGAACTGAACCTCAAAATCTCTTCCAGTGTATGTGCAACCAGGGTGATCTAGCTGTCCATATGAGATTAGGTTCCTTCCCCTCTCAGGAACATATCTAACATTCTCAAGAATCACTACTGATCCATCTACATTATCTATTGTCAGTCTTCCTATACCTTTGACTTTACAATAAGTGTTATTTCCCATAAGAACTTTGTTACCTTCAAACTCAATCTGATTCTGAAGAACTTACTTCTTAGGTGTCATATGAAACGAGCAACCAGAATCCAACACCCAATCATCAGATGATACAATCAAACTACCTGTCAGAGCAATATGTTCTGGTAGTTTAATGGGAAGATTAGCTGAGTTCTGAGCTTTTCCAAACTCATTCCTTTTCTTCTGAGGGCAATTTCTTTTCCAATGCCCCTCTTCTCCGCAGACCCAACACCCTCTGCTATTTGAATTTGCTCTAGACTTGGACCTTTGCCTACTCTTTGATTTTCCATTTTGGCTTTTGTTACCATTAGAGCCCTGATTGGAGTTTTATTTCTCTGGCCTGCCTCTCTCTTTTACATATAAACCTTCACTACCTCTTGATCTCTGCAAAAGTCTCTTCTGTCTTAGCTCTGCTTCCTTAGCATAAGTTGAAGTAGTGACTTCACTCACAGTGATTGTCTCCTCTCCAGTACCATAATTTAAAGTATGTACTAAAGGTTCATATGCTGAGGGAAGACTTGTAAGTATCTGGGTAGCTTGATCTTCATCACTAATAATTACTTTCTGACTTTTTAGATCCACAATAAGATTCAAGAAACCATCAATGTTTTCCTTCATTGACTTACCCTCATCCATTCTAAAGCTTGTAAACTGTTGCTTTAAGTAGATTCTGTTAGGCAGAGACTTTGTTTGATAATCTCTTTCTAATGCTCTCCACATTCCTTAGAAGAAGGTTTGATCAAAACATTGCATGTTCGAACCACTCAGCAGCTTGCAAATGTGTTTACCAAGCCATTATTGCATGCTCTCTTCAATTCTCTTATTGCCAAGATGTCAATGTCCTCTGTTTTCATTCTTAATGAAATCCATGGTAGACTTTTAAAAGTTAATTTACATTGATGACAGTGCATCCTGTTGAAGATTGTTCACAGTTTTGCTCTAATCGCCTTTGTGCTTTACTTGTAGAAACTTGATTCCTCACAACTCTCTTTGTCTATTTGCAGAATTGGTTCATGACTCCAATTCAGATATGAAAGAGAAAGATCGAAGAAGAAGAAGAAACAACAAGAAAGAAAATGAACACAAGCACAACTATAGAGTTCCCCTTGAATTCGGGTACATCTCTCTTCAGGATCGGCACCTGGTAATCCACTATACTCTTAGTGTTTACAAACTTAAGCTCCTTTCTACAACAATGTCGTAGAAAAAGAAGATGATGAAGTTGTGAAAGAAGAGAACTGTGTTTCTCTATTCTGATATCTCTGTTTTCTGTTAAGTTTGTTATATTATAACAAACTCTCTTAACAGACTTGGCCTTATTACTATCAAGCCCAAATCGAAAACTTACTCTCTTATCCTACTCCTTAATGGGCCTCGTACTAAAGCCCAAATCCAGAAACGTAGAAGCACACTTTCACACATCCGTTAAAAAAAGTTAAGGAATTTGATAATATTTATATGATTTGGTTACGAGGTAAAAAGGTCATCAACATTAGTGAGGTGCAGCTTATATACTACAGAAGAACTTCTTACTGATCGATGAATTAGCCAAGAGCTTACCCAACCGAGATGAAGCATAATTTATTTACATTTTTACCCTAATTATTCATTTCCTTTATAAATTGGTCCCTGCTTGTTTGATCCTTTTGCAAATTGGCCCCATGTTTTTTGAAAACATTAAGCCCTCATAACTTTGTTTTTGAATGAAATAAAAAAAGGTTTGTCTTTATCCTCCATATTCTTAGGGTTGTCCCTGTGTTTTTGCCATGGAGTCTTCAAGAGTATGAGTAGTTTGGTTTTGGCATAACAAACTAATACGAGTTAAAGTCGAATTTGAATTTAACTTTGGGCTTTCACTCTTTTTCTGTTAACTAGAATACTATCACATTATACGTGGGAGAAATATGTTAAAAACATAGTTATAGTATTAAGAATGCAAATTAATAACTTATGTAATAAAGATTTGCATAGTTAGATTTTTACTATGATACTAGGTGTTGGTTCGTGTCTTGCACGGGCATGATATATTTTCTTAAAAAAATGTTGATTATGTTTTGCAAGTGAAGAAAGATACAAAAACATCTAAGAGCATAAGAAATTTGGGTAATGAATCAAGAAAAGAGGTAAAATATCTTTCTTTCTTTCATATTATTATGGAGCTTTTGTTCAGACTAATCCTGTAACAGAATTCGAACGTTTTAGCTAAATATATGAGATTCCACCAAGCTGTATGTTCAAAAATTGGTGAAAGCTTGATAGTTCACTCTTCTCTGTCGAGGGAAAAGAAATTTAAGTGTGGGAGCTCATGATAAAGAGGAGATGTGATGTCTTTGATGTTGTCACCAGGGTGTGGATCTGACCTAAACTCCCACATCGGATCAAACGCTTCTCATGACATACTTATGATATTTTCCAGCGTAACACCCAAGCCCTCAAGAGTTAACTCTTATGTTTGATCTGAAAATTAACCACATAATTAAGAAGGATTTTAAGTATTTGAAATAAGAAAACATATATAGATAGCTAGCTAGTCATGGAGTCACCCCAACGTTGGTTGCTGACGTGTAGAATCCTTCTCTTCCTATATCATCACTTCCTCTCCTTCCTTCACCATTTTTAAACATTATAATATACAACAAACTTATATAAGTATATACATTTTAATGATCACTATTCAACGTGACTAACCAATTATCAAAAATAAATCTACATTATTTAGTTATATACGTAATTAATTAACCTGTTAGCGCACGTTAACCTTCTTGGTGGGAGGATGATCAGGCATGAAACCAAAGTGCATGTGAGGGAAATGCGCCCACTGTTTCACTGATTATACACAGGTTTATTATGAGTTTATTACAAATATAAGTCACATGTGTATATGGGCAAGGTAATTAACACGTGATTACAAAATCTTTTCATCTAAATCACAGAGAACCAAGAGTATTAATCTGTAAACTTTTTGGTATATAAACATAAACACGCAGACTGAAGAATTGGTCAATACGTACATAAAAACAAAGTAAAGCAAACTCTATATATGTGCTTATTTAAACCCTAAACTATAATATACGATGAACAAGATTTATATTAAGTCGGTTATTGCGAGTTACTATAGCTATTTTAGTTTTTGTTTCTTAAACTAAGCAACATGATATTCAATGTAGTTCCTCAACATATACGTCTGCGTACCATTTATATAGATCCAAAGTCATAACAGCTAATTAATTTAGTATGTGTATGGATATATATATATATATATATATAGGTAAGTGTATTAAGCGAAATTCATAAACAAAATAAAAAGGATGAGATAATAGTAAATATTATAAGTACATTTTTGGGAGCAACACTGAAGGCTTCTCTATGGCAGATATCAGGCTTGCTTGCCTTTATACGTTGGATCTCTTCCCTGTCACATATTTATTTAGAATTTGTCACATCAATAGATGCTTGAATGAAACTGTGAGAGAAAACATAACAACCAACGAGGAAAATTTTGGCGACGCTACGTCACCAACAAACTCTATATGATCTGTCAGCTTTTGACTTCTCATTTAATAATAGTACTAGGTGGGTCATTCTTTGCAGTAGTATATAATACATAATCAAATATTATGCAGGTTTGACAGAACACCACTGTTCATATAAAATTTTATTTTTCCGAATTTGTAAGCCGAAAATACATTTGTTACCAATGATTAATAGTATAGGGGGACGACTTTGCAACAAAGATATGTAAGTATAGTTTATGGAACATAATTGTCAAGTAGATATGTGTTTTGTAACAATAATAATTTTTTCAAAAATTTTAAACAAATTGTGATTTTAAAATTAAATTTCATATTGTAACCATTCGGTCAAAGTATAATTAAAATTCTTGATAGTAAGAAAATGGACGCACAATTCATATATGTGGTGAAAAGACAATAAAAATCCGCATGAAAAATAATAAATTAATACAAAAATATAAAATTTAATAGTTGTACATTTAGTAAAATTAAAAAATCGTTATTGTTAAAATGATGAAAATAGAAATTCGCTTACCATGAACTACGAAATATTCTGGAATACTTGTCTGTAAACTACATTTATTGTTTTCCTCTGAAGAAAATTACATTCATACGGAATAAATCATGTCTTTTTAGGATTCTCTTAAACAACGTATCTTGCTACGAAGACTGGAAAAATATTGTATTGCTTAGAAACATACTAAATTATGTTAGTTAATAAATTGTTTATTCATTAAATGTAATTACCTTTCGTTGAACTCATAAACTTCATGTAAATCGGGGTTTAACATCATTTCAAATCCACCACAACAACCATTTGGTATAATACGCTTTCCTATACCAAAGTTTATATGCAAGACATAAATAACTTATAAACAAAAAATAAATTTGAACATTATTAACTTTTATATCATAAATGTGTACCACCTTTCCAATCTCTAATGGTTGCAAATATCAAGATTAAAATTTCGTAGGATTCATTATTGTTCATCAGCAACTTGCAGAAATGATCATCACGTTCACCCTACATTACACAATCTATGACTTCATCGTTGTTTAAAGAAAATTAAATAATTTCCCTTCATCAAAAATCGTTGAACAGAACAGAAAAAATATTATTCATTAACTTACTTTTTATCTTTCATTTGGAATGTAATATTTTTCGTTACCATTCTAGGAGCCCAAGGACGTATGGTTTTCAAGGTGCCAACATTTGAGATTTGACCAATTAGATCTTAAACATGAAAAAGGGTAACATTAATTACATATGCTATATAATTAGCCAATAATATTAAGAAAGTGTACTTACCAACCAAGTAGCTTGTGTTAAAATCGACAATTTTCAAGTCACTGAAATCAACAAACTCATAGAAACGATTGTCTGAAATCGTAGCGATTCCAAAAACAATAGTTTTCGGTTTGAATGAAATCTTGAAAGAGTTGAGTTGTTCGGTAATAACCAGACGAAGGAAGGATGTCAAAATTTGAAATTGTCTTCCAAACTCCACCCATTGTCATCCCCTCATCAAAAATGTTGACAAGTTCCTTATTCACGGTAGCATGAATTTTAGTATCATACACAAAGCACATAACATTAATATGTTAATCAATTGTGCATGATTTGCAAACAATGAATAAGATGTTTAAACACTAGGTAATATAAAATGTTGTTACCTACCAAATGAACAAAATATATACGAAAGCGTAATATAAATTGTCGTAAAAAAAGAATAGCTTATATAAAATATACGTTTTCGTCAACAAGAATCGCCTCAAGTACAGTCTCATGACTGTAAGTTTGCTTCCAAAGCCTTAAAACCCTAACATGAATAGCAAAAGCATTATGAGGGATCATTATTTCAGAAACACGGTTTCAGGGCAATTGTAGAGATTTTTTTTTCGTGTGAATTTTGATATTCGAAAACAATGAAATTTCGGTTAGTGTAGTGTTCTATATATATACTAAGTCTACATTTTCTTAGACATTAATTTGAATGTATAGAAAGAAATTAATATCAAATCGCATAAATTCTTACTATATATAATTCAATTAGTGTTAACCAATTAGCAAGACAATATATCATTCCTAGATACTCGCAAAATTATGGTTGTTTATAGAAAATATAGTTATGGTGCAATGAAAATTAATGGTTGTATTTCTATTCTACCATAATTTTACCAAAATTCCGAGAACTTGTAAGTTACTCTTTACCAAATTAATGTGTGTTTGGCATATGATGACCTATAATTCTTGATAATTAAATTATGGTAAAATTTTGTTTGGCAACCTCATTAAGTTGGTTCAGGTTAAGTCTTGATTCGTAGCCTATTTTTAAATAATTAAAAAAAGTTCCGCAAAAGGAAATTCTCATTAGCCAATCAAATTATAATGTTTTAATCTCAAACTCTCTTATGAACTCCACGTAAGCAAAATCACTAAAGTTACTTCTCTTTTAATATATAGGATATATATATATATATATATATAATTTATTATCAAATTAGATTTTGTATTTTATGATAAAGAAAATCTAAAAAAAATCTAATGTGATCAAAAAATCTGAGAAACACATTCCGTAGATAAATTATACAGTCCAAAAATAGGTTCTAAGTTTTTTTATAACGTAAACTTAATCCAATTTTTATAATATATAATTTTTTTTACCAAACAAACACTAAATCAGATAGTAATTCCGTAATTGGTTGTCTAATTCGGAAGAGAAGAATCTACAAAGATATAATCATAATGCAAACTACGAGATCCTCGAGCTAGGTTGTCTGCATGTGTATTCGCTATGCGCGGGATTTTTGATAATGTGAATCCTGGAATCTGATCACGAAGTAGTTGAAAGTCTTGGATGTAGGTATAGAAAGCTGGCTAAGCATCTGGATCGTAGAGAATCGTAAGTAACTCCATACAATCGGTCTCGAATATCTGGCGGTCAATTTTTCTACTTATCTATTCTGACATGGCCCACAGAAGCGCTTCCAATTCTGAATGCAAAGGTGAAAGACTTTGGCGGAGACACTTTGCACCGACTAAAACTGCCGAATTATCCCTATCGAGACACATCTAACACATCCAACATATATAATTTTATTTTAAAAATGTTTAACCGTAAATTATAATTGTCTGCGTTTTTTATTATTAAAATTTCAAAATAATCTTTGACAAATGGAAATATAACAAAAAAACACACATAAATAAAAATAGAAGAAAATTATAGAGAAAATTTAAAATATCATTAATTTTTTTCTTTTTCTTTTTATTATTTTGCTATTTTTAAGAGTTAAATGATATAAAATAAATTTTTTACTTTTACATTATAAATTGACACATGTAATAATCTAATAAAACGATGGCACATGTCGAAATCTCGTGATTTAAAATTATGCCTACGCGTTGCGTTCATGTTCAATTTTATATAATAAAAAATATAAGACGGTTTATAAATGCTTTAACGGGAAAAAAAGATGGTTTATATGTGTATAAGTAGCTGCACCATTCACTGGAAACAGAAAAATAGGAATTTATGGTTAAAAGAGGGGGATAAAAATACAAAATTTTTTCACGCATCAACAAAACAACGTCGGGCGCGTAACCGGATTTCGGGCCTGTTTGATTCACAGGGTTCTTGGGAGGAATCACCGGAGCGAATTGAGGATATAGCGATTGAATATTTTAATGATTTATTTAAACCGACGGTGACAGGGGATTTTTCTCGGGTCCTTGAGAATGTGCAACCAGTCATTACGGATAGAATGAATCAGATCCTGGTAAAGGACATAACGGAGACGGAGGTGCGATCAGCCCTCTTTGCTGTGCATCCGGAAAAGGCTCCGGGGCCTGACGGGATGACGGCTTTATTTTTTCAGCGATATTGGGGGGGTTTTGAGGGAAGATATAATTAAGTTGGTTCGGGATTTCTTCAGTTCTAAACGATTTGATCCACGCTTAAGCGAGACAAATATTTGCCTCATCCCAAAGACAGATCACCCGAAGCGGATGACGGAACTTGGACCCATAAGTTTGTGTAATGTGGGCTACAAAATCATTTCAAAGATATTGT
>OVAN01014255.1:0-12181 GCA_900406275.1 Anastatica hierochuntica | reverse complement strand
AGTCCGTGAACCACATAACATTGACAGTGAGAATTTCGGTTCCCACAAGTGATGGCTCTGGTGACAGTGACGCTGATTCGGATTTGGATTCGGAAGGTGGCTATCGAAGTCGATATGGTACAATACACTACGACTTTCCTAAGTTTGGAAGCGAGATGACAAAATACCCATCTTGCAAGAGCTCCCGATGACCACTGAAAATGTGTTGTGTTTCTTCGTGGAGTAGTGATAATGATGTGTAGTGATAGTTTTTGGTTTTTTGAACTCTTTAATCATGACATAAAAATATGATTAACATTTGGATGGTGAATATGTTTACTAAACATGTTTTTTTGGTGATTATGGCGTTGTTTTACTAGTAACACAAAGTGAAACTAGGTAAATTAAACAAGGTGAAACTGTATGATGAAAAGGTGAAACAATGGTGTTGTTTCACTAGTAGCGCAAAGTGAAACTAAGTAAAACTAGGTGAAACTATGTGATGAAGATATATAAAAAGATATAACAACAAACACAACAACAAACTTAACATAGATAAGTAAGGTCATAACACAAAGGTAAACAAACAAAATGTAAGTTTTTTAACGTAACACACGAAGGTTCACTTATTTTTTGAGCTCCGCAATCTCTCAATTTTGTTACGCATATGCACAATCTGTTTATGCATCCACATGATCTCTTCACGCATTTGACCAAACTGATCTTGTAGAAGAGAACATCGACTTTGTAAATGTACTCAACGAATTTCATCTCAATTTCATATAACGAATTTTTTTTTTCTGAACACAATTCATATAACGAATTTAATGCATCGATTCTCACCTGAAACAATTTGCATGGTCTTCTTTGCTCGTTCATCTCCAGTATGATTGGTCCACCACAAGCACACTTTTTTGGTATAGTAACTCTATAGTAAGAATTCATCATTTTCAAAATACCTAGAGAGAAGGGAGACTCGAGAGAAGTCGGGAGAGAGAAATTGAGAAAGAGAGAAATGGAGAGAACAATCAAGAATCTCGTGTAAAACTTAAGCAAAATGAAAATTTTGTATTTTTCTGTTTTGACGCTAAAAAAATTTCATACCCCTAGCAAAAATATTGTTCGTAGTTTCACAGAGGATACTAGTTTCACGAAAATTCCTCATAGTTTTACTTTTGAGTATTTTCCATTTTATTTCGTATTACCTATCCTATAAATTTTCTTTTGTAGTTTACTTTTAATTTTAATGTTTAACATGTAGGACTGAATATTTTATGCAATAATGTGTTCGAAATAAAGATTTCTTTGACTTTTTCTTTCTTAGTTCATCTTCACTAATAAAGTGTTCTTTTTTTGATAATATGTGGATTTTATAAATTTGGAATGTTTTACATTAAAGTAGAAGAAGATGTTACAAGAGACCCCAACATTTTTTTAAAACAAACCTAATTGAAACTAAATTGAATCAGAGGAGTTTCCAATACTTAGGAGTACTTGAGCCACATTGAGAGAAGATCTCGTGTTTTTTCCGCTTTATCCTCGCAAGGATCATGTCCCTTATCGATCTGTCCAATGTTTTGAAAAGATTTGTTGATGAAGATATCAAGCCATTATGCAAACGATTGTTCCTCTCTTTCGAAATTTGATAGATGGTTGATTGAACAGCTAACAATTGAAGTGTTTCTTGTTTCTTAGTTCTCAGACCAGATAACTAGGAGATTAGAGAAGACCAGTCCATGAACAATCCCATGTGACACCCCAATCTATGTATAATAACCTTCCACACCTGTAGAGAGTAGTCACAATGCAGAAATATATGATCTCTTTTTTCTGCATCCCCATTGCAAAGAAGGCATATGTTTGGCACATTCAACCCCCATGAACTCGCTGGAAGCCTATCAAGATGACAAACCCATAAATAAAAAACATACTTTGGTATGTTACCTTTGTACAAGCTTTTTTCCCATTAGACTTGTGAGTTAGGATGCCTGATCTTATTCCAGGTTCCTTTGGAATTGAAGGCTCTGCTACTCACACCATCAATCTCCCAGTAATAAGAGTCTTTTCCTCTCACCTCATTAGGAGGTTCTGTTTGGATCAGCATATCCCTTAGTGTTTTCAATTCTCTATTCCTTGTTCTCGAGAAGGTAACTTCCAGCTTCCTCTGTGGATTGCCTCTGCAACTGTGCTTGAAGCATGAATACCAAGCAATCTTTTCTCGTGAGGTCCAACTAAATCCATCAAAGTTTCTATTTGCAGCCAGCGATCGAACCAAAACCTGATTGTTTTACCATCAACAAGCTCCCTTCTAATGAACTTCTTTGCCAACAACCTAAAAGAAAGCAATGATCTCCACAACCAAGATGATTGAATATCCTCATCTACTTCTCAGAAAGATTTCTTTTTCAGTCTATGATACTTTATTAAATCTACCTAGAGATATTTGGAGCCAGAGAATAGGAGCCATATCAATTTTAGATTAAAGGTTTTGTTCCAAACTGAAAAATTTCATAACCCAAGTCCTCCTTTTTCTTTTGGGAGGCAAATTATATTCCAAGAAATTTGGACTCCTCCTCTCTTTTAAAGTCTTCGGACCAAAGAAAGTGAGAATACATACTTTCGATGGTCTTGATACACATTTTTGGGATAGGCAGAATAGAAAACCAGAAGTTAACGCTACTTACAATGATTGATGAATCAATTGTAGTCTTTCTGCAAACGATAGAGATTTAATAGTCTAGTGATCGAATCTTGAGGATATTGCGTCCAACAATGAGGAGTATTTAGATTTCCAAATTCGGCGATGCATCAAAGGAATTCCCATATAGCGAAAGGGGAAAGTGCCAGTAGAAAGACCCATGTTTTCTATGATATTATCTTCCTCCGAAGTAGCATTGGCAATATAAACAGCCAATTTCTGCCTATTCATAACCAGCCCGAGAGGTTATGAAAGCTCTCAAGCGCAAAAGTGATTCCCTAAAGGGAGTTTGGTGATATGTCAAAGAAAATCACAATATCATTAGCGAAAGCTAAGTTAGTAATCTGCAAGTCCTTTGCTTGAGGGTGAAAGCCAATTGTTCCTGCAGTAAATTGTCTCGGAAAAATCTTATCAAACAAATCCATCGCGATGACGAAAAGATAAGGAGAGAGCGAGACTCCATGTCTTAAACCTCTTGTTACTTCAAAATATCCAGAAAGATCCCCATTGACATTTATCGAGAAGGTAGTTGTCGATATGCATTACTCAACTCAATTTACAAATCTGTCTGGAAATTGGGCAGCCTTCAAAGCATGGAGAATGAACTCCTGTTTCACCGAGTCAAAAGCCTTTCGGAGAACAACTTTAATCATTCCCCTCTAGGTAATATTTTTTTGGTCATGTCCTTGTACCAATTCCATAGCAAGCAGAACGTTTTCTAATAACAGGCGACCTTTAACAAAAGTTGTCTGCTTAAGAGAGATCATATCAGGAAACACAGCCTCTAGTCTTCTAGAGATGATCTTGGAGATGGTTTTGTAGAGTATATTGCAGAGAGACATCAGTCTGAATTTCTCTATTCTGTTCACATGTACTCTCTTTGGTATGAGAGAGATTGAGGTTGAATTCCACTGTTTCAGAATACCACGCGCAGAGAAGAATTCTTTTTAACAACTTTTATGATCTCCTCTCCCACAAAGCCTCAAGCTACGATGAAGAACTCAACATTATAACCATATGGCCCAAAAATTTTCTTTTTTGGGAGATTGAAGATCGTTTCCTTTATCTCTTGCCCACTTATCTCCAAGATCAGATTACTCCTCTGCTGGTCATTAAACTTGAAGGAGGTCAAGCAATCAATTAAATTCAATTCATCTTGACTGAGATCATGTGATTGTCCTCCAAGCAAGTCTGTATAGAACTACATGCAATGCTCAACTACTTGGTCTTGATTTTCGATTCGTTGGCCTTTATTGTCCTTCAAGTAGAAAATCTGATTATTCGCTCTTCTAGCTTCAACTGATCTATGGAAGACATTGGTATTGTCATCTCCTTATGCAAGCCATGTGATTCTAGCTTTTCGACAGAGGAATCTCTCCTCTGCTTCCGCTAGCCTCAGGAAATTCTCATGAGCCATTTTCTCCTCCAAAGCTAGATTGCTACTAGGATTATTCAAGAGCCTGTTTTCGCAATCTTTGTGGACCTTCTCGGCTTCTTGGACACTTTTTCTATACCATAATAGTGTTTTTCGTTAAACTTTCAGATGGTTTTCTTTAAGAGTTTCAACTGCTTTGATAACACAAACATAACAGTTCTCCGAATATTCATGCTTTTCTAAACAACTTCAATCTCATCCAGATATCCTTGGTGATGAAGTAAGTAGTTAGCAAACATGAATTGCTTTCTCCTGTGTTGAATCTCTTTATCCAAGTAAACGCAGGTCGAAAAATTATTTGAGAACACCGGTTCCATGAACTCACTATAAGCTAACGGAAATTGGTTCCTCCAACTGTCATTAACAAGAACCCGGTCTAATTTCTTTGCCCGAGGATTACCTTGTTGCTTATTACAGTAGGTGTAGTGTGTGGCCCTGTAACAAAGTGTATTTGAAAATACAAGGTAATATATTGGACAAAATAACTCATTTTGTAACATATGTTATATAAATTAGGAATATTTCTTATAAGTAAATACTAATTTAATTTGAAAAAATTCTCACTAGTTTTTCCTTGTATTACCTCCACCTAGACTTAGTTTCTTTAAGTTAATTTTATTTTATAGACAAATAATTATGATTGTTTAACAAAATTTATTTTGTGTTCGTCCCATTTAGTAAATATATTACCATAGTTTTATGTAGTTCTACAAATATTGAGTTGTGGACAAACATAGCCATAACATATCGATATAGAGATAAACACGAGATAAACATAGTCATAATAGAGAAAATAAATTAGTTATAGAGTGATATCAGAGTTGAGTTGTTATCAAGCTACAAAAATTCTTAAATACAAAATAGATCAAGACACAAACTAACGAGAAAATTATTAGTAGTCATCGTTGTCGTCTTCTGGGTCCGACGATGCTTCTTTGCTGGTGGCTGATAGCTTACACTATTATCACTTTCTTCTTCTCTTTCACTCGAGAATTCGGTCATCTGGCTCGATAATTTTCCCATGTCCCCAACGCTTCTTCATCTTCATCATCATCGTCAAATTTTCACCAAACCTATGAGATGATCCACCTGAGCTGTCTTTCTCTTTCGAGTCATTTGCAGTTTCCTCATTCGCATCTTTCACTTCGTCAATGACCTTTCCAACTTCATAATTTACCTTTTTGACTTCGTCATTCACCTTTCCACCATATGTAAATTCTTGTTTAATAAAAAAAATCTTTAAAAAGTTACATAATCTAAACCAGACATTTACTGATGCATCAAATCACTGTTTTCAAAATCATTATGCCTATAGATTAAGTAAAATCATTATGCCTATATAGTGTATATACCGAGAGAAATAATTAAGGAATAACATATTAAAAATCATTCCTATGTAGTGTATATACGCCTATGTAGTGTATATAGATTAAGGAAAATACGTTTCGGCTTCTTTTAGATCTAAGACATACTCAAGATGATTCCTTAAGACGGCTTCTCTTAGCGTTCTATCATTAGAGATGATTTCTCGATAAAAAGAGAAATCACCTAAGACATCAGAGACGATTTTTGATAAACATCAAGTGAAGTGAAGAGAAAGAGTAACTAATAAGAAGACCTTAGAGACGACAACATGATTGAAAGAAGAACGAAACAGAGTAATGTCTTGGGAGGGCTAGAGAGAGGAACACGGGAAGAGATATGAAACTGGACAATAACAAGTTTGAGAGATATAATATGAGGAGTTACAACAAAGTGTGTTTATAAACGAAACTTGGTTCTAATGGGCTGTTTTCTAAAACTTTGATTAATGTTTTGGTCTAATTCAAAATACAACTTGAGCTTAAACCCAATATACACATTACATTACCAAAATATTAATAGAATCCAATAAACACATTACATTAATAGAATTAATACTTATTATAATAAATTTTACGAAAGTTATATAAATTATATCCTAAATGCTTTTTACAAAATTCATATTAAAATTTAGATCCATGAGCTGCACTCGATAATTGCTCGAGTTGTTCCGATCTACTTGTGGCCTCCACAAACAAAAGACACATACAATTCTATTTATAAACAAAAATAATTAATTGTTCCTCACATCCAACGAGCAGCGGATGTCACTCAATTCCAATTGAACCTTACTTTCATCCAACGCAAGCTTCTTATACATCCTTTCTTCTATCATTGACAAAGTTATATCCCCCATTGTTGTCTTCAACGTTACACTATACATGTGACATTGGAATGTAAAATATATGCTCACGTGCTTACTCATTGTATCATACCAAAAATGCAAAAACTCAATAAATTATCTACAATTTTCCATCAGTTTCACCAGAATTACCAGTTTGACTAGTTTACCTATTTCTTCTTTCGCAAGAACTCTAATTGAATAATTTATTCAATTTGGATGCGAATATACTGCCTATTCACTCCCATTCAACCACTGTAATGAACTTTTTACCAATTTCATGTACTAATTGACCCAGAAACAATGGCAAAGTGTCTACCAAATTCATTAGTTCCAATTGGAAACCTAAACCAACAATCATTCTTCATAGATATGACTCGAGGAGGAGAGAAAAACAAAAAAAATTAACCTAGATTCACTGACCACGACAGAATGCTCGACGACAGCAACAGGGTGTTCGAGGACTAGCGGTGGCGATGAAGGAGAATAAGACAACGTCAAGGGGCGTTTTGCGTTTGCGGCGACCAATTTTTTGTTTTTATACTCCAATTTTTTTTTAAATTTCTTTACTAAATCCATTAACTTTAATGAGAGGAGCATTTAATTCTTATCATATTTCATTAAAACAATAAGGGCATAGAAGGATTAAGAGGAACATAGAAAATTCAAAATTTTTAAAAGATATATCTGGTGATGGCTCGGGGTTTTAGAGCCTTCACAGGGGCCTTTAGAGCCTTCTCAAGGGAGTTTTAGAGCCTTCACAAACGCTACATTTTATGTCTATATAAGATATTGCAAACTTCTCATGGCAATTTTTTAAAGTTATTAACACTACAAACATTTTTTTGATACTTTTTCCAAAGAATGTTAATTAAAAATTGACTGCGTAGTTGGTGATTCAACTAAGAGGGAAAAGGTATATAACAATTAAATCATGTAAAAGGTATCAGAAGCTCTAGTTAGACAATATGGTTGCAGGTTCTCTATACGCAGCCGATCTCGAACTTTTGGCAATCAATCCCTCGATTATCACTCTCCAACATCGCTCATCGTAGCCAATACGAATGCAATGGTGTGAGGCTCCATCGTTAGCACTTCTTTTGGGGGAGCATTGTCTTCCCATCTCCATCTAAGCGAATCTAGTTTTACCAAATGTTGGATCTTGTTTTCTTTATGGTTCGTCCACCCGAAAAAATTACAATTAGGTACCATGAACTTGTTTTTTAAAGACAAAGCCAGTGAAGACTTTGTCAAATTTTTTTGATATTTTGGAATACATCTTTCATTGTACAATTTTTAATACAATTTTGCCCTTCGTAGATATGAAAGTGTAAACACATTTTGTTTTTCAAAAGAATGGTGTGCCACGTTGTGCACTAAAACTATAATATTTTCATGTTTATGCCAATTACGATTTAAAATACGACAACTTGTCATCTGGTTGAATACAGACAAGAATATAAGTTAAAAAACAAAGAAAATACATACAAAAATTTTAATCACGATTGTGATAAGTGATTCATTAAAAGAATAACAAATGAAATTCTAAAACCAAGATGACATGAGTAAGCTCTCTTAATGCTAAGAAACTAACACTGAAGTGGATAAGAAATTTTGATCCTAATCGGAAGAAATAAAAAAATTATTAGCTAATCAAATGTTTTTTTCCTATGCATTCAAAATTTTGCATCCAAGAAACTAACTAATGAGCAGAGTTGCAGAAGAAATGAGGTTACACATATCAGTTATGCAGTTTACTTGTTTGGTGCGTTCTATGTTTGTAAGCCCCACTCGCATCCATACGCCCGTAAACTAACACCGACATTATCATTATAAGCATAGAAAATCTCTCCACAACTGGAAATAACCTGAAATTAATGTTGTTTAGTTATGTAAAAGAAACATAATATGAGCAAAGAAACATATTTGGAATGAATCAGAGAATCAAGAGACTTAAATCGCATAAGAAATAATGTGGGAGAAGATGATAAAGAGAATAAGCATTGAACTCCTATTTTAATAAAGTTCCCAACCTGAAAATGAGAATCCAAAAGCAATTATCAAACACTTAAGTATCGGTTACACTAATGTATAGCACTGGTAATCCTTTGTTAAGAGTTCTAATGCAATAACATGAATCATACTAACATGATTAAAGAGTCTAAAAAAAGACTATACCTTTTGTTTTTTTTTGTTTTTTTTTTTACGTCTGTACTTTTTTTTTATGATGATAACAAGCAATCAAATATATATACCTTGAACAAATTGCCCACATCTAATTGAAATTGAAGATGATTTGAATGCTGGATGCAATCATGCTAGAATTTATATGCATGGTTTTATGATTCCAGAGAAAAAAGAAATGATCTAAATTGGTTTTTTGAATCATGTGACTGCACCTAGACTATTAAATTTATGTATTTCATCTAATAGAACTTTAACAAAAGAAAAAGACAAATCAAATATTGACCTAAGAGAAATGAATATAGTTACCAAAATAATCAATTTTCTGAACTAAGTTTACAAGAAAATATGTTATATTCGTGCAAGGCACAAACCAACACCTAGTAATATTTAAATTAGAAAATATGCTTGACAACTGGTAAATTTTTTAGCGAAGAACTTTTGCTTAGAGGTGAATTGTCCCAACTATATATTCAAATAATGTTATTATAAAAATATTTTTCATCATTTGAACTCAACACCTCAATAGTAAAAGTGCTTCTTCTTAAGAACCTCCGATATCTGAATCTTAAAAAGCCTGAATCATGTTCTTTTTGGTGGATCCGGCTAGCGGTGGAAACTGGATCTCCTTCCTCCATTTCTCAGTCTTACTTTTCTCCTCCTTCATCTCTGTTTAAACCTCTGAAATGCTTGTACATGTGGTTCAACGCCATCAAATTTTTGACTCTTCTGGATCTAATACCAAGAAGGAGATTCTTATTGGAGATGCAGTGAGAAGGATCAATGGTTGAAGGTTGAGTCGACTTTAGTTTAGAGCTTTTGAGTCGTGAGTTATTTCATATCTCAGGTTTATTTTCATAGAATCTCATTCTTCTGGGTGTTGAAGAGTGGGGCGTATAACAGGACCTCTTTGTATCCGCTCTTCAGGTTGATTTTCTTCTTCGAGTCTCTTGGTGTTTTCGGTAAGAGGGGCTTTAGGTTTTGCAAAGTGGATTTGTGGATTTTGAGTTGTTATGGTGGGTTTCACAGTGAGGTTGTGTCTCGGTTGCTTAAGTTTCTTCTTGATGCTCAGTAGTTAGTCTTTCAGCGCAAGCTTGCCAATTTGGGTTATCAGGTTTGCCGACATGGTTGTGTCATCTTCATCTCCGGTTGATTGCAGGGTGTTTTATGTTTTGCTTAAGGTCGTTCATCTTTCTTCTTCTGTTGAGATGCCTTTAGATCTCTTGTTGCGATTCGCCTCCTTGTCATCAATTTTGTCTCTTCCCTGAAGTTGACATTGGTTTCTCTTCGAATTTTGAATCTTTTGGTGGTAGAGTTCTTTGGTGTTCCATACTTCAAAGGGATAAAAAAAAATTAGTGATCTCCATTAACCAAATTTGGATTGATTGGTGAAGTGTAGTGTTATTTAGTTGTTCTTGGGTTTCCTTGCTGCTACTCGCCCCACCGTCAACCTGATCATCTCCGGTTGAGTGTGTTTTGTTTGTTTGTAATGTTTAGATGTTTAACGGGTTGAGTGACAGGTGTACTTATCCTACTTGTTAGGATCCACGAGATACTTTTCGTAAGATTTTTATGGTTCCTCAGTAAGGAAGTGTACAGAGCGTCTTGCTGAAGGTAGTACAGTGTTAAAGTGGTACTATAAGTGGTGCTATCTTCATCGGCATGGGATGGTTATTCGTCGGTGATACTCATGGGTCAATCAAGAATGTGAGAAATATAAGGAGTTACGGTCGTGTTTCTTCCCCAATAATACTGCTTAAGTTGCTCAACTTCAATTCTCCTCTATTCAACTTTGTTTTCTTCCTACTTAGTTTTATTTAAACATCCCTTTGTTCAGCTCCTAGTGTATTTCCTTTTTGAACTTTTTAGGGCATTTTATTTATCCTTATGGTTTGTGTATTCGGGGATATCCTTTAAACCCGTCGGCTTCTCGTTTTGGAAAGGCGCAAGTCCTTTGCCGATTTTGTAGAAAACATATTCAAAAGTTTTAATGAAATCCTTAATAGAAAAAGGGTGAATTAGCCATACGACCATAAAAACATTAATTAATTATTTAGGACTGACAAAAAAAAAATAATAGTGGGGATGTTTTACAAAAACATCCTCATTCTCTTAACAAAAAAAATTGGGGCAAAAAAATAATTTACAATTTTGGAGAGTTTGGATTCTTAAATGAAAAATTACGTACAAGTGTATCCCAATAACTTTATTACATTGAAGTGGATGTTGTGCTCCAAGTGCACTTTCTCATGTACAGCTTTTGAGAAATACCCTTCGAAAGTAGAGTTGGTATGTACGGTTTTTCGTGGCATACGAACAACACACAAAACGAGGCAAAACAACTTAGGATTAATTTTCCTTCTAATCAATTAATTTTTTATGAGAATTTTACTGTGTTGGTTGTGTGATTTGGTACCGTGAAAAATCTCCATTGTTCAAAGTTTATCAGATAAGAAGAAATGGACGACCATGATGTTTATTAGGTTTCCTAACATCTTAATTAGGTTTTTTTTTTGGCATCCAGCATCTTTGGGTTGTAGAGAAGAGATTAAAAGATCTTCTTACACAAGAAAGAGTGTACAAATTTTTGATTTTTAGGATACCCTTAGAAATCATGTTATCAAAACTTTTGTGTAGCTAACTCCTGTAAGTTTTTTGGACTTCTTTTATTGGACTTTTTTTGGCTTAGTAAAAGTAAGTTTTATGTTGATATGTCCAATACCATTTCATATATAAAGATGATTTTTAGTGGACGTACACTAGGTGGAGAACTTTTTTTTTTTAAAAGAACAATACATATTTAATGTACACGACCAAAACTCTCATCTTCACTATATGATATGATGGACATTGTGCATTGCTCAAATTTATAAGGAAATGAAATTAACTTTATCCACCAAATGTACATTTCATATGCCATTTGACATATGTTGCATTCCACACTATTTACCTCATTCAGTATTGCAAGTCCTCTAATAAAACTGTCCACCAACGCTCGTCCACATACCCATGTTTAATTACACGATTATTGTAGTTAACATCTTCCTATTAAACATTTCTTAAATCGATGTTCATATACACTGACTACTCATTTAATCATCCATCGTTATCCGTCTACATCTTCTTTCATATTCAATTTTTAATTAATCACGTGTATGTTGGATGATGGATTCCGTCCACCCACACTCATCCACAAATCCTCTGGGTACAGTCTAAGCCTATCCATACAATTTAGAGTAATTCATTCAATACTTCAAATAATCAAATATAACCGTCCACCAACACTTTTCCATATACCCCATGTTTAATTATATGATTACTTTAGTTGACAATCTTCCTTCTTCCGCTTACCCAAAATTGATTTGCTAATTTTCTCAAACTCTAGTATATCTTCTAGCTTCTTATGGACTAAAAGACAACACATGCAGTTGTTGCCACACTCACAAGTACTTCTCCTCTTTCAACTCCCTCAATGAATTCTTCTTAAATTGACATCTAGAAATTTATCAGAGAGTATGGTGTTTGTTTACAAGTTGGTTTACTTGGTTATATATGGTTAATGATGGTTAAGCTTATATTTGGTTAATGCTTTATACTTTGGTTAAATAGTTTGTATATAAAAAATATTGTATCCACTACAAGAAAACAGACAGGTAGAGACGGAAATATTCGTCTCTAATTC
>OVAN01014254.1:0-12182 GCA_900406275.1 Anastatica hierochuntica | reverse complement strand
TATAAGAAAATAGCATATAATCTAATCCACATGTATCAGAAATATCATATAGTAAAACTAAGATCTAAAATATTACTAAATGAAAGGATATAATTAAAGGTTCTCGACTCTCTCATGATACCTTATAGGTTATCTCCTTAGCTCATCCAAATATATATACTATAAACATGTGCGATATATTGAATTATTGATGGTAAGTAGTAGTTTTACAAAGATGTGACACAAATATACAATCAATTTATTAACTAATTACACATTCAAAAATAAACATTAGACACATAACAAATCTTAGTATAGTTTTCTCAATATTTGATATCACATTCTATTTTTTTTACCATTTGATATCTCATTCTATATAAAACATATATACCTATTAATCCGCGCGTAGCGCGGATCCTCATCCTAGTATGTTCAGTAGCAATAGTTTCTTTATTCTTATTTATTTTTATATTAAAAATTGATACACTATATTCAATTATTTCATAATTAAATATTTAAAGTATAACTTATGGAGAGAAAATAATAAAGTTAAATCTTAAGAAACTAAAATATTAAAATTATTAATCGATTATCGATCAAAAGAATCATTTGAAATATTTGAAGTTGGTTATGTTTGCGAAATAGTTGTTTGGATTCAAAACATTGAGTAGCTTAATCTTTAAAAAATAAAGATAACTGCATTTGCTAATGATGGAAAGTAATTTGATAAAGAAATGCTTGTGAAGCCTTTCAAAAATTTTTGAAGATGAAACAAATCCTTGCATGGATGTAAAACTATATGTTTTTTAACGTCTAAAATTTCATTGAATTATACTAAATGAAAGCAGCTAATTGGGTAATTTTTACCAGTCACATTAACAACTTAAAACTTCCTAAAAGTTTGTAAGCCATCTTTTTAAGTTTCGCCCTAAATCTATCATTACTTCATTTCGCCGACCTTAAGTTACCAATCTTCCCATATTCTTCTTTGACTTGAAATCTAAAATCAATTAACAAAGCAACAAATATTGCAAAAGAAAAAAAAAACAGAAATCCAAATACTCCTTATTAGAGAGATAGACAATAGAAACCTTATATACATAGTGACCTCTCCATGCGGACTCGGATCAAGATGGTGATTTGTAATATGGAAAGATTGGCTTTAATGGTGCTATTATTCAGAAAGTTGTCGGCAATTACAAAACTACAATGATCTTCTCCAATTGATTGCTGATCTTTGAGCTAGAGTTGTAATCTCTACGCTCAGTTTATAATATTTTTCTATGTAATTCAAAATTTCTCTATTTTTTTATGACGTCGACATAAATAACATTTCTCAAAGTAGTTATATGCCTTTTGGAGTCGGGCTCTAACAAACGAAAAAAGTGAAATGATCATCTAAAGTTTTGTAATTGTGAATATGTAAATTACAATAAAGATCTTTATAAAAAAATTACAGTGTAAATTACAATAAAGATTTTAAATATAATTTTAAATATGTAAATTTCAAAAAATTTAAAACCTAAAAGTGTAATTATAATGTTTCTAATATCTCGTCCAAAACAAATTAAGAAAAGTTTGATGTAATTATCATATTTATAATTTATATTATTAAACCGGTCAGCATTTCTTTTTTATTTATATTATCACAAAAATTTGCAAAAAATGTATAACATATATATTTTTATTGAATAATAATGTGTATATTTTTAAAGCATATTTTAAATATATATATTTTTGTTGTCATTCTTAAGTTAGTAAGGATAAAAAATGGTACAAATTAAATAATCTAATGTTTAGCAATTGAGTTAAAATTGTTGTTTTAAGAAGAGTGTTTGGCAAGTGAGTTAAAATGGTTCATGGTATAATTTTTTATTTTAAAGATGAATTAAATAAATCAAAATTAAATTAAAATTCCAAATTTTTCGTCAATCAAATTATAACGTTAATGTTGAAAGCTGACACGTAAGCGAAAATCACTTAAGAGTACTTTGATTAAATATATAAGAGGAACACTGATTCTTCCCAAAATCATAGATATTTCATATATTTTATAATTGGATTTTATTTAAACGGAAAACCAAACAATGAATAGAAGAACAAAATGATTGGTTATGGTCACAACTCACCATCTTCGCCATGAATCAAAAGAAAATAGAAAAGTAGAGAACAAAAAAGAGCCCCAATATAGATATTGTAGCTCTCCGAACATAAACGGTAACGGAGAGTAATGAAACAACTTTTTCACATATATTGGATTTAAAGCACAATCTAAAAATATAACATCTTTCCAATAGCTAAAATGAAATTATATGTGTTTCTCTCTTTCATTCTTCAAGTTATAGTGTCGTATAATCTAAATATAACTCTTTTAGTTTTGATCTTTCAAATATTATTTAAATGGAAGATTGAATCAAATTTCATGCAAGTCAAATATTATTTTTCACATCATCTACTTATTATCTACATAGTTAGTGTTATATGTTAATATTAATTAGAGACATTAGCTTATAACGATTGTATTTTTGTTATAGTAAAAAAAAGCTAATGAAAGCAGCAACATGATGTCCATCCTCCATAGTCTACATTGAGCAGACACTTGTCCGAAATCTAAATTCATATGTGAATTTTTAGAGAAGCTAGAAAGAAACATGGTTTTCATCGGTTTTCATATCTTTTTCTCTTGTTGGTTTTCATTTCGATGTTTGAATTGTTTATTCCACCAAAATTGCGTTAAATTCCCACTATAACCTTTCACTCCTCTTTTCTTTATGAAAGTTGGAGCAGTTCAGATAGTCAATATTTTGACTATGTTAAAATTGTGCAATGATCTACTTTTATAAATATAAATTGATAATTTAAAATGTTAAAGATTAAGAGAGTCGAATTAAGCATAGAGAAGCATATGATCAATGGTATAATAATATGATAACACACTAATAATTAGGCATGACTAATTTCAAACTCATTCTTAACTCAATGAGATACAAATTAGGCATCTCAAGTTATAAACAAAGTTTATTGCTACAATATAATAGAAAATACTGCAAAAGTCGAAGTACAAGCCCCGCATGTAGTTCAGGATGCAAGGTAGCCCCTAATTATACTAAAGGTACAATATCAAAATCATAAAAAGCTACATAGCGTAAATTATTACACAAACAGTTATGTGCACCATATATGAAAAAGATAATAAAAAATAAATTTAATGATGCATCTTGGTCAAGAATGCCTTACTCTCTAATGGATACTCATATACATAATATTTTTCAACCCGTTTACGCCAATACGATTATTTCAGCGGTCGTCATCTTGATGCATTTTTTAATCGTATTAAAAAAACCATTACGTTTGATACTAGTTTTTGAAATGCAACCTTCTTATACAAATTATGTGGTATCAGTGTCTTTATCAATAACATAAACTTTGACAGTCTCTCGATACTATACCAATGATTTTTGGTTAAGGTAAAATTATCTTAACTCTAACGTATCTAATCGTCATCCTCTTTATTTGCATGTTTCATTTTAATAAAGTTCTCCATCGAGACATGTCTTTCACTCCCGTTGTTGAAGAACAACACCTACAACTTTCATTCCCATACAAACATTGAAGATAGACATCACAAGTCAATGACTAATCTAATCAAGCACTAATTGCTGACCTTATTAACCAATACCCAAGCAGTTGACGAAGAGGAAGCAAGGATAAACACGAGATTAACGTTGAATTCGAAAAATGCCCGTTAATATCGTCTTCTTAAATCCGTTGAGTTCTCAAAGAATACCCGAAAGTAAGGATTTAATCTATTTAAAGGAAGCTTTGAAAAACAAAAGTTGATTTTATTGATAAAAGAGATGAATTCTACAACAACGTAAGACCCATATTTAAAGGGTTTAGCTAATCTAATTCCTAATAAGAAAAGGAAAACTTAATCAATAACATCAAACACCAACTTATCGAGTAAAAGAAAATTAATAAAACATTAGATAAAGATGACAAGTCTTTATCGTTTAAAACTAATTAAAACTAAAGCCAATAACTAAAGAATCCTTTGATGCTCTGCATCAGGTCCCTCCCCGTATGAAAATATTCATCCCTGAATCTTGGTTCACGTCTTCCTCAGCAACGTAAGGGAACAAATGCTTCACGTTAAAAACATCTGCAGTTCGAATGTGGTCGGTTAAACGTAAACGATATGCGTTAGAATTAATATTCTCAAGTATCTCCAATGGTCCAATTTTTCTTGGTTTGAGCTTGTTGTATTCATGAGAAGATATGTGGTCTTTAGTTAACATTGCCCAAACTTGATCACCAACCGCAAATTGCACCTCACGTCGTCCCTTGTCTGCTGACGCCTTGTACTTTCAGACACAGCTACCAATTGTGATCGGGTCTGCGCATGTACCCGTGAAATCTCTTCTACAAAGTCCACTGCTTGACCATGGAAACGTATAGTATCCGGAACAGTGGATAGATTCAACGGCCCCCTCAGAATAAGCTCATACACAATCCGAAAAGGACAAAATCCCGTGGATCTATTCATAGCATGATTGTGCGCGAACTCCGCCTAGCAAAGGATAGAATCCTAGGACTTGATATTATCGCCTACTAAGCTCCGCAGCATGTTTCCCAACAAACGATTGATCACTTCTGTTTGCCCGTCCGTTTGTAGATGATAACCGGAGCTCATATCGAGACTAGTATGCAACATCTTCCACAACGATCTCCAAAAATGGCTCAAAAATCTTGTATCCCTGTCAGAGACAATAGACATAGGGAGGTCGTGCAACCTGTCGATTTCTCGAAAGAAAAGAAAAGCAACTTAAACATCATCAGTCATCTTTTTACACAGAATGAAATGAAACATCTTAGAAAACCGATCAACCACAACAAAAATCGAGTCATGTCCCCGTTGTGTACGAGGTAACCCAAGTACAAAATCCATACTTATGTCAGTCCAAGGTTGAGTTGGGATTGGGAGGGGTAAGCACATGCCAGCATTTGACGCATGACCCTTGGCCTTTTCGCACTTTGTACAGCGTGCAACGAACCGTTCAACGTCCCTCCTTAAAGATGGCCAAAAGTAATCAGCCATTACCAACAGCTACGTTCGGTCACATCCCACATGCCCCTCGTCATGAAGTTCTTTTATACATTGGATCTGTAGACTACTTTCCAGGACACACAACCGGCTGCCACGAAACAAGAAACCATCGACTACGAAATAATCATCAACAGGACCTACGGAAGTCATCTCCCAGATGCGGCCAAAGAAAGGGTCTACCGAATAAAGGTCACTCAACGTATCAAACCCAAGAATTGAGACATGCAGGGTTGATAAGAGTCTCCAACGACGACTTAACGTATCAGCTACCTTGTTGAGCTTTCCCGATTGATGCTTTATGACGAATGTAAACTGTTGTAGATATGCAATCCACGACACGTGTCGAGACGAAACTTTTTCTTGGCACCCAAGATACTTTAAAGCAACATGATCTCTATATAAGATAAACTCTTGGTGGAACAAGTAATGACGCTAATGCTTAATGGCTTGAACAATCGCATAGAATTCCACATCGTATGTGCTATAACGACCTCGCGCTTCTACTGATTTCTCACTAAAAATGCTACAGGTCAACCATTTTGTGAAAGAACAGCGCCAATCCCTTCCTTAGAAGCATCGCAATGAAGCTCAAATGGTACTAAAAAGTCCGACAGAACAAGTATTGGTGCGAACATAAGCTTCTCTTTAATGGTTTCAAAAGCACGCGCAGCCTCCGGAGTCCAAGTAAATGTCGATCCCTTCATACAATCAGTAAGAGGAGTGGTAATTGAACTAAAATTAGAAACAAACCTTCGGTAAAAAGATGTCAATCCATGGAAGCTCCGCACATCGATAATAGACTTTGGAACCGACCACGAATGTATGGCCGAAACTTTTAGGGGATCAACCCAAAGACCTTCAGTCGAAACCACATAACCCAAAAATAAAACTTAAGTAGTACCAAACTCACACTTCTTCTTGGCGATGAAAAGCTTCTCATGTCGCAACACATCCACGACAGACCGAAGGTGCTGCAAATGCTGCTCCGAGGACAAAATGAATATGAGTATATCGTCAAAATAAACAACGACAAATTTTCTAATGAATGGTAGAAGAGCTTGGTTTATGATGCGCATAAACGTACTAGGTGCATTAGAAAGGCCAAAAGGCATTATCAACCACTCAAACAAGCCTTCCCGCATTTTGAACACCGTCTTCCATTCGTCTCCAGGCCGGATACGAAGCTTAGTAAAGATTGAGGCCTTGCCGATTTGATCAAGTAGATCATCGAGCCGCGAAATCAGAAATTCATGGTGATTTTATTGATGGCGCGGCTATCAACACATATTCTCCATGATCCATCTTTTTTTGGTATTAAGAGAGTCGGAAACGCACAAGGACTCATACTCTCTCAGATGTATCCTTTGGTGATGAGTTCCTCCACTTGTCGTCGAAGTTCTTCATGTTCATGCGGGCTCATTTCGTAGCATTAGGAACCAAGTCAATGTGATGTTGTGTGTCCCTTAGAGGAGGCAACCCAGTCAGAAAATCTCATGGAAATAGGTCTTCAAATTTTGTAAGAAGTGACATAAAGTGTGCAGGTACAGTGGATAGAGCCATTGTGTTATTAACATTGGCAACCAACGCAAAGCAAACGTCCCCTGGATGGAGATGAGAGTAGCAAATAAAAGTGTAGGAGAAGCTACCTCTCCTTGCGGCCTGTCAGATGCCGTTGGAAGCGGCTGAGGAATGGAGCGTGATGGCTTTAAAGTTAAGCTACGCCCTTGAAAAACAAAAAAGTAAGTGTTGCTCACGCCATCATGAGTCACGACTTGATCGAATTCCCAAGGACGACCAAAGATCATATGGGCGACGGTCATGTCTATAACATCACAATAAATCTCATCTTGTACACAGGTCCAACGGAGAAGCACACTAACGCCCATTTTGAAACGGTAACATCAACCTCATCTTGCATCCATGCGAGGCGATATGGCTGTGGATGATTCTCTGTAGGAAGCTTCATTTTCCACACTGCTTTAGTTGAGACTAGGTTGGCACAACTCTCATAATAGATCACGAAGCCACATATTTTCCCATTAACTGTGCACGTGGATTGAAAGATACTAGAGCATCTCCAATCCTCTGTTTGTTTGGGCAGTGCTAAACAATTACGCCGCAATACCAATAGCGGACCCGTATCGCTCGTTACCACTTCTTCTTAAACGATATCATCGTCATAAATTGGCTTTGTATCCTCGGTAATTTTATTAACCAACAAACCCATGCGTCTTTGATTAGGACACGCTGTTTGTCGATGATCGGTTCCTCCACAAGTGCAACAGCGCAACGCATTGGGCCTAGAAGGTCACGTGGTCGCTGCGTTGTCCAACGGAAGAGTGTCATGGGCTTGTGAAACTCGGGAGGTAGACCGTGCATCACGACTTGAGTCCGTAGAAGGCTCCTTTGCTTCGAGTCTTTGTCGAGAATTCCAAGATGACCAATTGGAGCCACTTAGCTTTACTTGATGTTCCACGAGCAGAGATCTCTAATTTGCTTCTGCCACCGTTGATGGATCAAACTGGTGTAGCATGTTTTGCATATGTGGACGCAATCCTGCGAGAAGCGAACCACCAATTGATCTTTTGAATCTTGAATATCAATCGTATCAGCATCTGGTAAAATTTTGTTGCGTAGTCTTCAACTGTTCTCGAGCCTTGTCGGATGTTGTGGAACTTTTGAAACAAAAGACGCACAAAATTATACGGAATGAGAGCTTTGCGCATGTATTTCTTGAGTTTTTCCCATGATTCAAGCTTCCCTTTTCCACGCTTGGACCGCGAGAGCTTGAATTGATTCAACCAAGAAGTTTTGTGTCCTCGAAAGCAGGTCAAAGCCACAGAAACTTTCTTGGATTCTGGAACACTCATAAACTCCATATATTCTTCTATTGTCACGAATCAATCCAACAAATCCTCAAGGACTGCACCACCATGAAACTCCAGAATATCGATTATGATGTTCGATGACCACTGAGTGTTTTCGCTTTCTTGGGGGCGAGATCTATGGTCATTGTTGTTTCTGCTTTGTGTCTGATTATTGACTTCTCTAAACGGATTGTCCCCATCAGATTCTTCAAATATGTCCTCATAGAGTGGGTTCGTATGATGATCACGTGGTGGAGGTCGAGTTCCCCTGGCAGTTTGAGCTGTTGCGTTAGCCGACAGAGCTGCTTGAACGCCCTATTGGATCGCATCCGTCATTGTTCTCTGCAAGTTTTCCTCAAACGATTGCTGAAAATCTTCCAGAAATTGTTGGAATTGTGACCAATCGTCGGCAAGTTGTTTCCCTAGTCTTGGAGCCATCAGAAACACAAGATCAATACCACGAGGTTTGTTTGTCTTAGTAGAAGGGCTCTGATACCAACTAACGAAGCGGAAGCAAGGATAAACACGAGATTAACATTGAATTCGAAGAATGCCCATTAATATCGTCTTCTTAAATCCGTTGAGTTCTCAAAGAATACCCGGAAGTAATGATTTGATCTATTCAAAGGAATCTTTGAAAGACAAAAGTTGATTTTATTGATAAAAGAGATGAGTTCTACAACAATGTAAGACCCATATTTAAAGGGTTTAGCTAATTTAATTCCTAATAAAAAGAAAAACTCAATCGATAAGATCAAACACCAACTTATCGAGTAAAAGGAAATTAATAAAATATTAGATAAAGATGACAAGTCTTTATCGTTTAAAACTAATTACAACCATAGCCAATAACTAAAGAATCCTTTGATGTGCTGCATCAACAGTGTGCTCTTTAATGGCAACGAAGATACTTAGTCGGTCATATAACACAATGGGAACATAATTAACCTTCAAGAAAGGATCCAACTGACCGTAAACACCACCCCCCACGAAGCGATGTTAACAATCTGCATCTTCTCATCAAATTGGAAAGGGCCAAGGATGACGATGGAAGATCACACTTCAACAAAGTTATATACTTCTTTTTAGAGGGTGGTGGCCATGGCAGTTTGAAAACCCAAAGATTACACCAATTCAAAATCAAATATTCAACTACAAAACTAGAACCACCGTGTCTTGACAACGACAAACACACACAATGCGAAAGAAAAATAGACAACCACCAGTAGAGATGCCAATGTGGACTGCAACCCTCGAGTTAGCCCCAAGTAATACCATTGCGGAGCGGGTTTGAACACGTTAAAAATTATATATAAAAATGCGGATCATGCGGGTCGGACCCGTATGGTCCGCGAGTTTTGGCGGGCTAGACCGTGGGTTGTCCGTGGGTTGAGTGTACTAGTGTTCTTGTGGATTTCTAGTTATATTATGTATGTTTTAAATTTTAGCTATCTTCTTTTTTATTTTGAAAGTATTCTCTTTGATATTTTGATAAGCAAAAAACGTTTTTCTAATGAAATTTGGTGATGAAAGTTGTTAAACTTAAACTTAACTTTCATTTTAAAAGAAATTAGTCATATCACATTCCCTTAGCGTTATTAAACGGTTTATACCATTATTATCTAACTAATTAAAAGTTCTTATTTAAGCATTTTCAGCGAATCCACGTCAATTCTTTTTGGTGCTTCCTTCTTATGCCACATCACCATCTCCTCTCTTTAAAAAAATGCATATGAACCTCAATCTTCTCATATTCCTTTCCACTTGCTCATCACTTAATTACTTAATTAAAGCCATTATAAAGCTACTATCTTCTCTCCCACTCGCTCATCACCAATCCATCGCAAAGAGTCCTTTCAAAAACTCACAGATGATCCTCTCCCTCCGGTTTACCGCTGCCAAAGTGTCAGCGTGGTGGAATTTTACCCGATCCATTCAGATTTGGATCAACAGGAGAAAACCAATCCATATATTGATATGGCCAACTCTAGCAAGCGAAATGTCGGAGATGACCAGCCAGTGATGATGTATTGAACTCGTCGACCGTCGACCCGATGGGAGAATGAACGGACGAGGAAGCTCACACTCCAACTTTAAATGCGAATATAGTCGGGTGTATACATCACGGTGAAGGTATCTCTATCTCCCTCTTCCCATTTCGCGTGGGTCAATTTTTCAATTAATCAAGGAGTTATAATAGATGTTTTATCATAAACGGCGTCGTAATGAAGGACAAGACTTGAGAGTCATGTGAGGATTAGCGGCCATCACCGACGGGAGCAATTCCATCGACGGCGGATCAGATCGAGATCCTTTTCATGATCCTTGATGATATAATTGAAAGCTTGAAGCTTTGACGTTGTATTCAAAGATGGAATTTGGGTTCGATTTATCACTTCCGTCAATGAACAGTTTTAAAAGGACTTGATTAGCTTTTGTGTATCTTATATAGGCCATAATTTTAGGTTTGGCGAAATAACTGATATCTTCTTCTTATATAGTTCTTTGCTTTGCTTCTGTGTTGCAATTTTGTTCTAAATGTTAGAAAACAATTAGAAGAAGCTATCGGTTATCTAATTAGATTAAATCTGATGAGATGATTTTTCCCCCTCTCTTTGAAGTTTCTTTATGATAAATGATTGATTTTATAATTTTGAAAAAATAGCAAATGTGGACCTAAGCTTCAAAACAGATAAGCTGATAGCAAAGCACAAGATGTAAGACATGGATCATGATTTAAAAGATTTGTTTTTTAATACATTAAACCAAATAGACAATGTCATAAAGCATGTGTATGCTTGAGCTTCTCGCACACATTCTCTCGCATCTCCTTGCCATGTAAACTTTCTCAAGTTTTGTGGAATTTGCAGGCTATAAAATTATCAGGTTGCACATTGCCGGTTAAAATATATAGATGGACGAAGTCACAGCTTTGAGGCAGGGGAGATTGCTACAAGGACTTCTTTTGTGGCATTCAAAGTCATATGCTCTTTGAAAATTTCTATTTTCCATATTATTTCATGAATGTTCTTCTGGTTAATTCAAGTGCAGGCCACTTGAAAGTTGGAGACGTTGGGCTTAGTAAGCTCATAAAGGTTCAAAACTCTCATGACGTCTACAAAATGACCAACGAAACTGGAAGATGTAAGTATTGTTGTCTTCTCCATTCTTTTTTTCATTTCCTTAACTTTAAAACTCGATGTTTCTCTTCTTTCGTGCAACGAACAAAACCAAACCGGTATATGGTTCCTGAAGTGTTCATGCATGAATGATACAACAAGAAAGTCGATGTCTTCTCTTTTTCAATGATACTTTACTAGGTACTAAGATCTTAACGTAAAAAGTCTATGCATGGATATCAGTTTCTACACCGCGTGGATATGTTACGATCTCAATGATATGTGTATGCTCATAAAGTTGATGGTATGAGCTCAGGCTTCTTTTTCCATGTCCCTCTGACTAATTTCAAAAGCATTACACTTCTTGGGACCACAAGCAGCATGAAGATGTGAGACCACAAGGGAGGTTTAGCTACTTTGTGTTCCAGCAACTCTATAATATGAATCCACATGTCCACATTCAAAATAGATGTTGATATGTTTGTTGAATTATTAACCATTGGAGTAGTATGATTGTGGAAAGAACATGAGCATGAGTTCCATCTTCGAATTAATCCTCTGCTCTCCTGTATGTCTCCTTTAAAAATGATGGTGTGGTTCTTGCATTTTATGATGAAACCAACTTCACTGCTTCACAATCTACTGGTTCACCTATATTACAAGATAATGTTTTATGATATTGATTTGTATTTACTGTTTCAGGGGGTGTTACTATGAGTACAACATCATCAAGTGAACATATTCTTTGACAACAATATTGAGAAAACACAAGAGTTCATGAGATGGTAGGCATCCCTCAATATTTAACTAAACAATGGCTATTGATGAAAATAAGAAGAAATCAAGATTGGTTTTTTGTGACTCCATTATGATCTCTGAGGATTATTTGTTGGAGTTTTCTGGTTTTGTAGGGACTATGCTAAAGCATGTTACGTTTCCTTTTTCTTGATACACCTACAAAAGAGATTCGATGGAATTGATTAATAATACGTCAGAGGTGGAGAATAACTTGACTCTGATTACAAAGAGTCTTTGTTAATGGTGCTCGAGTTTATGGGTTAAGTAGTGACTGAGTCGGTCGACAAGACCTTAGATGCAAATAGAAAACTT
>OVAN01014253.1:0-12182 GCA_900406275.1 Anastatica hierochuntica | reverse complement strand
ATATATATATATATATATATATATATATATAATTTTTCAAAATTAAAATGCCAATAATGCCCTTATGCAGTGGGTTTTGCGATTAAAACTTCTTTTAATTTTTTCTAGTATTTTCTTTTTGTTTTGCCTAATACCCTTCAATTTTCAAATCACTCTATATAATTGAAACTCTACAAAAAAATGTTGGTTTGTTTTTCCATTAGACGTATTTAAAATTTTTTGAAACAAAGATATATTTTCTAAATAGTCGTAAAACACTATAATGTATTAAAGATAGTAAAACTATTTTGATTAGTCATACTACGTAAAGACAAAACCAACCTCACAAAAACCAAAATCAAAGTACACATATAAACTACTGTTAAATCGACATCTACTTAAAAGCAAAATTGTAACTTTCAATTAATAACTTAAATTGTAAAACATAGAAGTATACACAAAAGTCAAAAACCATTGATTATCAATAAATAAAAATACTACTCGAAATAGAATGATTATTTTTACGAGTATTTAAAAAACTCATATAATCGAACATCAATAAAAGATAAATATAAACTTACTTATACATAAAGGGTAAGTGAATGTATAATATGAAATTTAATATGAAAATTTAAATTATATTGAGGTAATTTATTTATAAAGCGGGGTAGTAGGAATATTAGTGAATAAGTTGTCAATGATAAATAAAAGTACAATTCAATATAATATACACAATTACCTGTGAGACTATTTTCGCCTATATATAATTTGAACAAATAACAAAATATCATGGAAAAACAAAAATTAGTTTTATATGAACATATAAAATAATACTTTATGTGAAAAATCAGTTTATAATTGGTTATCAACAAAACAAAGTTTTTTTGGAAGGGCTATATAATTTTAAAATAAATTCAAGATGAAAAGATAAATTAAATATAAATATAGTATAGGAAGATAGACTGACTATTTGTGTTAAACCGACTATGTAAGCGTCCTTGTTTATAAAATATTTTTTTTTGTTTGGAAGGGTAAAGCGATTAATATTGTAGAAAATATTCTAATATTTTTTGTGGCAGCCAAATCTGTTAATAAACTTATTTTTATTGTTATTGCTCTATATTAATCTTTTTCCCGAAAGCAAACATAGATATCAATGGCATCCTTATAATTATGTTAACTGAATCCAGTTTTTATGTATTTTAGCCTATTACATATGCTATTTTTGTTTTTTAAAATTAACATGTATTATTTAAGTCATTATACATACGCTACTTTTTTAAAAAAAAATTAACATGTATTATTTAAGTGATTATAAAGTTAATTGGTGTCATTCCAAGTAATTTCTTAATATTTTAAATTAATTATCTTTTAAATTATTTTGAATGATTATATTTTTACTCTTTTCTTGTCTAATTCTTAGAAGTATTTTGTTATGACAATCTCTTTTGTAATAATCGACATTAGCTTTCTGCGGGTCAAAAATCTAGTATCTATCACTATGAATAAAACTAGCCTTCGACTCTTCTCCTTTTTCTCGACTGATTTTTCTCAACAGGTCAACAACTTTTTGCACCATATACTTCTCCAAAAAAATTTCATCAACAACATTTCAAACAACAAAGGGATACCCAACGTAAATAAAATATGCTAGTATACTACAAAACCTAAGGCTTAAATACACCTCACCCATCCTCCATACTGTCGAGTAAATGAGATCTCTTACTCATACAACTCTCTAGGACTCTTCTCCAATACAAAAGATTTGAGGTGATTTTGTTGAAAAACCATTCAAAAATGATTATTTAATTTTATGGAGACACAAGTAAGAATTGCTTAGAATCCTCTAATTCGTAGAATCTGTCTGCTAAGAGTTGTAGTATTGGGGCTATTTCCATTTTTCGCCGAAGTCTTTTAAGTTTTGTTCAAAAATAGAAGATTTCTCATATCTGATTGCAGATTATATGATATTTTCTTGTTTTTTAGAATATTTCTTTGTTCTTTACGATATTATTATTGTTCTAAGCCGCCGTGTCTGTTTTTCATTCGTCGTCTACGTGTTTTCAAAGATGTTGAAAGGAACGATGGGAGATCAACTTGACCAAGCGTTGAAACTCATGCCCTTGGAAGAAGAGAAACCGTTGGTACCGAAGAATCAACCGGAGTACATTTCATGTTGGAAGAACAAACTCCGCATTATTGGTAAGCTCCTCAACCCAGAGTGTCAGACCATGAATCATCGATTTACGAACTCCCTCGTAAGTGGATATTGTATAAGCGTACAAGGGGAATTGCCTTATCCAAGGAGAGCTTCCAATTTCTTTTTGAGACTCAAAAATACTTGAACAAATTCCTTTCCAAAGGGTTTTGGATGTTGATGATTGGTCAGTAGCCCTTGAGTGCTGGGTGGAGGAACCTCCTGATGATTTCCTTCAGATTGTACCAATTTGGATGCGAATTAGAAATGTTCTTGTGGACTTCTATACGGAAGAGACATTTGAAGAGATCATTGAATATGTAGGAGAAGTTGTTGAAGTGGCTTTTGATCCTGAAAAGCCACATATTAATAATTACATAAGGTTATGAATATCGTTTGATGTTTCTAAACCTTTATAGGCTTCGAAAGAGGTTCAAATGCCGAATGTTTCGATAGTAAAGATTCAATTTGAATATGAAAGAATCCGAAAAAAGTGTTTTAAATGCCAGAGGCTAACACACGAAAAAGGAAAATGTCTTTGGAATTCTCTTAACCCGCAACTTGCTGTTACGGAGGGGAGTTCAAGTGTGGTACTAATGGGTGTGGAAAGACACCTATTTTTTTCTCCTTCTGATCCCCTCTATGGAATTTTAACGGAAGAAGAAGTTGGCTATGATGAATCCATAGGAAGGATGAGAATAAAAAAGAAGTGCTTGAGGAAATGAGGATGTATCTTCAAGTTGATGATCCCACAAAGAGAAAAATTCAAGAATTGAGAATAAAGAAGCAAAGAGATTATCGTGCTAATGATCCTCTGGGATCAAAAAACTCTGTTACGACTAGAGCATCAACCTATTATTACAGCAGACATTAACATGTGTAAAGGTTTGGTGTTTGACTTTGAGCCTAAAGAAAAAAGAAAGAATGCAGAAGGAAAACTAATGGTTGCAACAATAAAGAGTAGCGTGGGTGATTCGGTACAAGTGATATTTCAACAAATCAATACTGATCTTCTGGTATTCTCTATTGATTCTACAGGTTTGAAAGATAGTTCTTCTGGAGCAAGTTATTCTGGTACCAGTAGTATAAAAAAACCGAGAAACAGACCAAGCTCGTTGAAAAGAAAAACACAACAGAGATAAGCTGTTGAGGTTTCAAATGACAAGTTGGTTGAAGCCTCTACTTTTTTTCTCACACCGTATAAGAGAAAGGCTAGTGGACTTGAAGAGGAGGCATCTAAAACTCTCAAAACCAATCAACCTTAGGTGGTTCCCGGTATGGAACCGTTACCATCCCAATAGGCCTTTTGAGTTGAAATGCCAAGGGCTGAGGAATCCTTGGACAATTCGTCATCTTCAAGAAATGCGAAAAGAATATTTTCCCGATATTCTTTTCCTCATAGAAATAAAAAATGATTTTGGTTACGTGGTACATGTTGGATGTGGTTTGGGTTACAAAAATATAAGAACAGTTGATTGATTGGTCGTAGTGGCGGGTTGCCAGTCTTTTGGTAGAACTCGGTTCAGTTAGAGTTTCTTTTTGAAGACAAAAATTTGATAGATATCATCGTTAGTGTGAGAGTGGTATCTGTCTTGTGTATATGGGCATCCAGAATTGAAACAGAGACACATGGTTTGGGAGAGAATCACAAGAATAGGCATAAACAGGAAAGATCCTTGGTGCATGATTGGGGACTTCAACGAAATTTTGGATAACTCGGAAAAGTTGGGTCGTCCTCAAAGATAATACTCTACTTTTGTTTTTGATACAAAATTTTGATATGCATGAAGTTGGGAGCTCCAAGAATGGCTTCACATGGGGAGGTGTAAGGAGTAATATGTGGATTCAAAGCAAGTTGGATCGTTGTTTTGGGAATCTGGCTTGGTTGAGTTTATTTCCCAATGCTCACCAATGGTTTCTGAAGAGACTCAGTTCAGATCATAAACCCGTCCTACTCAAATTTATATCGTACCAAGAGTCTTTCCGGAGATAGTTTCATTTTGATAAGAGATGGGATGAAGACTCGGTTTGTAAAAAAAATATTCAGTCTTAGAAGAAAAGCGTATTTAGAGGAAGAAGGTCGACACTGGCTTGTATTGCAGACTATCCGAGAGCTATTAGCTCTTGGAAAAGAAGCTCCAGACAAAATTATCTCGTGAGGATTAAGAAATTAAGAGAATAGCTTGAATGGGAATATGAAGCAACGTATCCATGTTTTCAACACATCAAATACATCAAAGCAGAGCTTGATATCTCTTTTAGAGCAGAGGAAATATATTGGCAGCAAAAGAGCAGACACAAATAGTTAAAAGAAGGCGACCACAATTCTAAGTTCTTCCATGTTTCAAATTAAGTCAAACAGAGCGCAAAATTCTTTAAGTTTTCTTCTGGATGAGTTGGGTTTAGTGCAGTTTCAGACAAGAAGAAAGCTAAAATTGCATAAAGTTACTTCAAAGAGCTCTTTACATCATCACTAGCTACTGATTCTGCTGAAGAGTTAGTGGACTTCCCGCGATGGGTGACTGATTCTATGAATCAGGTGCTTACAAGAGAGATCTCATATGAGGAGATAAGATTTGCAGCATTTGCGATAAAAAGTGAGAGTGTACTGGGCCATGACGGCCTTTCGAGTTTCTTTTTCAAACGATTCTGGTATGTTGTGAAAGAGCAAGTAACTACTGAAGTGAGAAACTTCTTCCAGTCTCGGAAAATGCAGCCTGAATCGAACCATACTCATATCTTATTGCTGCCGAAAGTTGATCCTCCCATTAGAATAACGGAGTTGAGACCAATTAGCTTGTGCACGGTATTATACAAAATCATTTCTAAGTTTTTGTTGAATCGTTTGAAGCTTCTTTTGTCGAATATCATCTATTCAACGCAAATGGCGTTTCTTTCTAAGAGACTCATTTCAAATAACATTTTGATCGCACATGAGGTTATTCACAATTTGAAAGCGATAGATTTGATAGTATCAAACTTCATGGTTATCAAGACGAATATGTCGAAAGCATATGATAGAGTGGAATGGTCATTCCTAAAGAATATTTTGACGAGGTTAGGGTTTTGTGGAACACGGGTGAATTAGATAATGGAATGTGTTTCGTCGGTGATAATGGACAATCCTTTGGTTCTTTCAAGCCACAACGTAGAATCTGTCAAGGTGATTTATTATCTCCATTTTCTATTTGTGTTGTGCATTGAAGCTCTTACTGAAAGAAGACTCTTCGGAAAGCAATTTGATAGTCTTGGCCCGAGAATTAATAATTTACTCTTTGTCGATGACACGCTATTTGTGTCCAAAGCATCTAAGGAGGAAACCGAGGGGATTCTTAGCTGTTTAGTTAAGTATGAGGCAATTTCAGGTCAAATAATTAATGTGGAGAAGTCAGCCATAACTTTTGGTGATAAAGTACCGTAGGATTTACAGGTTTAGATTCACCAGAGTTTGAGGATCACTAAAACAGGTGGTTTGTGCACATACCTTCGCTTACCTGAGTGTTTTAGTGGTTCTAAACAAGAACTGTTGGCTTACATAAAAGAAAAGGTTCGAGTTCGTTTGAATGGATGGTATGCAAAGAATTTATCACTAGGAGGTAAAGAAGTCTTATTAAAATCGGTGGTAATGGCGAAGCCGGTCTATGCGATGTCCTGTTTCAAGTTACCGATAAGTATTTGGCAAAATATTACGAGTGTGATGATGGATTTAAGGTGGAACTCAGAGATGGGACATAATAAGATACACTGGGTTGGATGGGAGAAGATGATTCTTCCTAAAAAATCTTGGTGGGATGGCTTTCAAAGATTTGGCATGTTTAAATCAAGCTTTAATTACTAAACAAGTGTGGCGATTATTGCATGGACCATCATCCTTGTTTTCTCGTGTTTTCAAAAGTCAGTACTATCCATCTGGGTCGATTCTCACGGTACCTAAAGGTAGCAAATGCTCTTATGTTTGGCGTAGTGTTTTGTCTAGAAGAGAATTACTACGCGAAGGGCTAAAAACAATTGTTGGAGATGGGAAGAATACAAGGTTATGGCTGGACAAATGGATTTATGATGGGGAGCCAAGAAGACCATATAGCAGAGAATCCATAGTGAACCTTGAGTTGCGTGTGGACTGTCTCATTGATAGCCGATGAAGGAACTATTTTACAAAGATGTTTGAGTTATTGCTTCCTTGAGACATAAAATTAATTTCGCTAACAAGACGGGTGGTATTTAGAAAAGATTCCTTTTGTTGGAGTGGAACGAGGAATGAGAATTATACTGTCAAGTCTGGCTATGATCTAAGTAGTTGGTTAAAGCATCAAGACTTATTTGAAGAAGCTGAAAGAGTACCATCGTTTAATGTTCTATATGAGCTTTGCTGGAAGCTCAAGTTACCATCGAGGATTAACCAATTTGTTTGGAAGGTATTAAAGGGATCACTCGCTGTATCGGATCGGTTGAAGCACATAGGAGTGGATATTCATGAAGGATGTATATCTTGTGATAGTGACACGGAGACAATCAACCATGTGTTGTTTCAATGCCCTTTGGCGAGAAAATCCTGTGCAACGTGAATGTGCCACAACCACCTGAAAGATTTGGTTATTCGATTTACTCAAATTTGTTTCACTTATTTCAGGTGAACAAGAATTAGTTATTACCTAATGATATGAAGAATGTGAGTCTATTGATTATATGGTGGCTATGGAAAAATAGGAATAACAAGTTGTTTAAAATTAAAAGTCTTGATGCCAAGATGATTGTGGAGACAACATATGATGGAATATGCCATTTGGTGGATGCACAAGCAACGAAGGTGGAAAAGCAAGAACAAGCAGTGGAAGAGAACAAACTGATTTACGAAACTATATGGCAAAAACCCTTGTCTAAAGAAGTAAAATGCAATATAGGGGTCTCTTGGTCAAGTAAATCAAAGATAGAAAGGGAATCATGGGTTGTGAGAGACTCACGAGGAGTGGTTTTGATGCATAGTCGATGATCTTTTGTCAATCTTTATTCTCAATATGATGCTCAAGTTAAAAGTTGGGAATGAGCAATAGAAAGTATGGTGAGTATCCGATTCCAACATGTACTCTTTACAGCTTCAACATCTAATATTGTGAATGTCTTACATGAACCACAAAAATAGCCAGCGTTGATTGGTAAAATGGCCGGAATTTTACAGTGTACGAACAACAAACCGACTTGGTATCTGTCTTATGAGTTTCTGGCTTGTAATAAAGCAGCGCACATCATTGCAAGAAGTGTGAACAATGACTTTCAGATGAACTCTTATGTAAGTAGAGGAAGCCCTTCATGGCTTCACCATTTCTTTGAGGAAGAACGCATAGCAGGAGAAGAAGAGTCTCCACTTTCTTTTTAATATTTTTGCTCTATTTTGAGTTTTAATGTCTCTGTTTTCGTTTTATCACCTTGAAGACACTATTTGCTCATTTTTATTATAATCCTTCTTCAGACGAACAAAAATTTTTTTTGAAGACAAAAAGTATTTTGGGTGACATACGTTTTCGTTTTTCGCTCTCCAATCTTCAAAAAAGGGAAAAGAGAACAAAAAGGTAAATCAACTCTGGTGGTTAAATACTTGAAGAATGGTTTTTCTTTGATTATTTATTATAATTATCCTAAAATTTATAGTCAATTTAAGAAAGTAAAAAGAGTTGATTAGATATTTTTGGAGTGAGTGATAGACCAAAGATAAGCATATTAAAGATATTGGGTTGAGAAAAATTGGGAAGGTTCGTGCTCCTTGTTGACTCCACATTTAAGAAAATATAGATTCCAGAATATTTAAACACAAAAGGATAACAAATGAGAAAAGAAAATCATATATCCAAGTAGCTTACAATTTTATTCTGAACAAATTGGCAGTTAAAAAGTTGATCTATTCTTTTAACACGATGTAGAAGAGTGTTCTTGCATCATAAAAATCTAAAATAATGAAATGAAAACATCCTCAAAGATTTTCAAGTTACTTGCAACAAAACAAAACAAAGGTACATGTTCGAAAGAGCTTAAGCAAAAGATTTTCTACTGAAACTTCTACAACTTCTACTCTAAAGCCCACTTTTGCTCCTTCAACGATGCCTTAATCTGTTAGATATTTGATCGCTATGAATCTGTTTTTGATGTCCCTAAAGGTCTTTCACCAAACTGTGGAAGAGAACATGCGATACATTTAAAGTCTGGTGTTACCTCTGTTTCGGTTCTACCTTACATTTATCCTCACGTGACTAAAGAGGTGATGGAGACTCAAGTTAAAGGCATGATGGGTACTGGTATTGTATGGAAAAGTTAGAGCCCTTTTTCGAGACCGGTTTTGTTGGTTTCTAAGAAAGATAAATCGTGGCGTTTATGTGTAGACTTCAGGGAGTTGAATAAGGTCACGATACCTGATAAGTATCCAATTCCAATGATTGACCAATTACTCGATGAACTCCACGGTGCAGCTGTTTTTACTAAGTTGGATTTGAGGTTGGGTTATCATAAATAAGGATGAAGGAGAGTGATAGTGAAAAACAGCTTTTCAGACACATGAAGGGCATTACGAGTTCTTGGTAATGCTATTTGGGCTTACTAATACACCAACCACTTTTCAGGCTCTTATGAATGAATCATTCAAGCCATTTTTACGAAAATTTGTCTTGGTGTTCTTCAATGATATCTTGATTTATAGTAAAACCTTGGAGGAGCATTCTGGTCATTTACAGATGGTGTTTCAGGTTTTCCTTGAGCAGCAGCTTTATGCTAATAAAAAGAAGTGCCTTTTTGGTCAGGAGCAAGTGGATTATCTTGGTTATATGATCTCAAAAGAATGTGTTTTCATTGATAAGACGAAGACCGAGGCAATGCGTTCTTGGCCAATACCTAAATCAGCCAAAGAGCTCCGTGGATTACTAGGATTAACGGGTTATTACTGTCGTTTTGTGAAGGGTTGTGGGGGGAATCGCGATACCACTTACTGAATTGTTGAGGAAGGATTTGTTCGAATGGTCTTCTACGGCTCAAAGAGTTTTTGACAATCTCAAAACTGCGATGTGACAACACCGATATTGGCTTTAACAGATTTTAAGGAATTCTTTGTTGTAGAAACGGATGCTTCCGATTTTGGTTTGGGGTGGTTTTGATGCAGAATCAGTGTCCCATCACCTATTTCAGTTATGGTTTAAAACCGCGGGAGCAATTGAGTCTAATCTACGAGGGGAAAGTCATGGCTATTGTTATGGCTATTAACAAATGAAAACATTACTTGGTTGGTAGAAGATTTCATGTGCATACCGATCAGAAATGTTTAAAGTTTTTACTGGATCAGAAGGAGGTTTCAATGGAGTATCAGTGTTGGTTAATAAGGCTGGTTGGTTTCGACTTTGAGATTGCCTACAAACCTGGTAGTGAGAATCGAGCGGCTGATGGATTGTCTCGGGTAGTGCAGCCTGTTTCGGTGGAAGTTACTAAGTCATTGTTGGCTTTAATAGTGCCAGCAGCGATTCAAGTAGCGTTATTGGCTGAGGCACAGGAAGATGCGTCGATTTTGTAGATAATAAAAGCTATGGAATCAGGACAGCCGGTAAAAGTTGGTTACAAGGTGATTAAGGGACAATTATGGTACAAAGAAAGGTTGGTGATACCAGAAACTTCGAAGTTTATCCCTTTATTGATGCGCGAATATCATAGCAGTAAAATTGGAGGTCATTCGGGGGTCTTGCGTATGATTAAACGTCTTCAAGAACAGTTTTATTGGCGGAAAATAAAGAAGCCGGTCCAACAGTTTTTGGTGGAATGTCAAACATGTCAAACACACAAATATTCTACCCTTTTACCGGCAGGTTTGTTGCAACCCTTATCAATTCCCGAGAAAATGTGGTCGGATGTGTCGATGGATTTTATTGAAGGGTTGCCAATGTCGAGTAGGTTTAATATGATCATGGTTGTTGTGGATCGTCTTAGCAAGTATGGTCATATCATCGCTTTGCGACATCCATTTAATGCTACAACAGTGGCGACTAAGTTTATTCAAGAGATTGTTCGATTGCATGGGTTTCCAACCACTGTGGTTTCTGATTGGGGTAATATCTTCTTGAGTTCCTTTAAGAAAAATTTATTCCGACTGTCGGAGATGGAACTGCAATTTAACTCTTCTTACCATCCACAATCGGATGGTCAAACGAGGTTCTTAATCGTTGTTTGGAGACGTATTTACGATGTTTTACTTCCCAACATCCAAGAAAATGGTTTAGCTATTTGGCTTGGGCTGAGTTATGGTACAACACTTCTTACCATATGTCGTTAAAGACCACCCCTTTTCATGTGGTACATGGTCGCAAGCCGCCTTCTCTGATTCGTTTTGAGCAAGGTTCAACGCATATCAGTGAGTTGGAGGAGATATTGCTTGAGCGAGATGCTATGTTGAAGCAAATCAAAGACAATTTAATTCACACACAACAACTGATGAAAAATAACGCATACAAGAAGCATTGATATTTGGAGTTTGAGGTGGGATCGATGGTGTTTTTGAAGTTGAAACCAAACCGACAACATTATGTGACTAAACGCATCTGTCAGAAGTTGTCGGCATGTTATTATGGACTTTTCCAAGTGCTGGAACGCATTGGACAAGTCGCTTACAGAATGCAGTTTTCGGAGGGGTTTCGAATACATCATGTATTCTATGTTTCTTAGCTCAAACCAGTTTTGGGGGTTGGACATCAGGTTAATCCTTTATTAGTCTCATTTTCAGCTATATATGAGTTTGTTATCAAACCTGGACTGGTGGAACAGACACGCTATGATTCTAAAGGTTTTCTGGAAGCTTTGGTTAAGTGGAAAGGACTTCCTTCACATGAGAATTCATGGGTTCGGGCCCACGAATTGCTCAAGGATTTTCCTTGCTTTGAACTTGGGGACAAGCTTCAGGTTGATGGGGGGGGGGAGAGGTATTGTTATGCCCCAGAGGGTTTACTATCGCAGGAAGAAGAAGAAGAATGAGAAATAAAGGGTCGAAACAGAGGATTCTGGAAGAGCAAAACAAAGTTGATGAAGAAGTGGAAGATTCTGGAAGAGAGAGCAGGTTTGCTAAAGAGGATTAGAAGCAAAGACAATAAGGAGTTTGTTGCTCATTTGGTTTTCATGTTATTTTTGGTAGAGATTAGGAGATCTTACTCTAGGAGAAGATCTGAGTGTTTCAGAGAGTAGATAGTGAAGATTTGCTGCTCTGGAAACTCGTTTGTATTTTGTTTATATCTCTTTAATCGGAATACATATTTCTATCAATTGCATCATTATCTTCCTTATTCATTTGTGGGTTTAACAGAGGTTTTGGGAGTAAGATCATAACATAATCTCACTCTAATGCTATCTTGATTGGGTTCGACAACCATTTTCGTCATATGATCTTGATTATCACGTTTTGATGGCTCAAGAAAACCTAAGACCTGAAAATCAACCAATGATGTTTGATTATCCAAATATGGCAATAAAAAGATCGGTGACATTTCAGCTGAATTCAGATTCTTGTTCTTGTTTTCATTTTACTCTATCCCACTTTGGCTCCTTCGTCGCTGCCTTAATCGTCCACCAATGTTGTTGGGATTAGGTTCGAGAAGCACTTTCGTCTTACTTCTCCTTTCACAAGTATTCACTGAATTACCACAGGTCCGTGTATCTTCGCATAGGACAAGGTCCTGAGCATTGACTTCAAGAGTCTGATTTTCACTAAAGAGCAAGTACCTATCTAATCTCGTATTAAAATTCGGCAACATTAAGCTCAGTGACTTTCCAGCTGAATTCAGATTCTCTTTCAAATTTTCGTCTTCCACTGTCCTACTTTGACTCCTTCGTGTTANTGTTAGATTTATTCAATCTATAAACCATAATCCATATCAGTTTCTGATTAATTAGAACGAACAAAGCGGAAGCGTACCTGATGGATCCATGCTTAAGGAATATAAATGAATAGGGAATGGATCTTCCAAAGCAAACCCTATGAGACTTTAGTTCT